>JAGKTI010006672.1:0-14198 GCA_018397915.1 Birgus latro | reverse complement strand
TGTGTGTGTGTGTGTGTCCAACTCTGGGCATAGGCTTCACAGCCTGCTATCATGGCCCAGCAGTCCTCCTACATACCATGTCACCACTTCGGCGCTAACACCCACCGTCCATATTGAGCACATGCCAGGGCTGTCTCATACAGGACTGCTGTATTGGTATTAGCGGGGGTATTTTTACGACATGTCGGCAGGTCTTCTGGTAGATCAGTAAAGCCTGATTTGCTGAATTTCATATCCTTAAACCGTTCCCTGCCCCAGCGAGGATTCGAACCTGGGTCCGTGGGACCGCAGGCCACCTCTCTACCGATTGAGCCACCGCCTCCCCTAACTGCTGAAATGTTGAAAGCCTCAGGAGATATAGGAGTGAGATTAGTCGCTGATCTGATAAATACGATTATATATGAGTGTGTTGTCCCAGATGTTTGGCTGAACAGTGTAATTGTAAATGTGTACAAGGGAAAGGATGATGCCCTAGAAATAGGAAATTATAGAGGCATAAAGCTTTTAGACCAGACAGTGAAGGTAATGGAGAGAGTTCTTGAAGGTATGATTAGAGAAAGAGTGAATATTGATGAGATGCAGTTTGGGTTTATTCCAGGCAAAGGGACCACTGGTGCCATAGTCATTGTTCAACAGCTTCAGGAAAAATATATAGGAGAGGAAAGAGAACTGTACCCTAGTTCGAATTAGCGAATTTTCCGTCTTACCGAATTTTCACCCCCCAAAATTGCCACGACAATACCTATTACTTGTCCTTTCAACACTAAATTAAAGGAGCATATAGCCTATAAATAAATAAGTTGTGACAAAAATCAATTTAGTGCATTTAATATACCTTTAACCCCTTCAGTGCTGGGTGTATTTTCATTTTGTTCTCACTGCCACCAGACGATTTTAGTTAGTGTAGGTTGGATCTGTGGAAGTGCACGGGGTTGGTACAGCCTTTGTTAGCCCCTTCAGTACGTGAGTCCAGTCCTGAGTGCCATAAAATCTGCTGGAGGAAGCGTAAATAAAGTAGAAATAGACGTCACAGTACTGAAGTGGTTAATTGGTAGAAAATCATTCACAGAGGCAGTACAGACCATCGGCAGCGTGTGTTGGAGATGGATTTTCACCCCCCTAAATTGCAAAAACAATACTTATTACTTGTCTTTTTAACACTAAAGTAAAGGAGCATATACAGTGTATAAATTAATAAAGAAAGACAAAAAAGAAAGAATTCGGTGCACATAATTTGCCTTTCGTTAGAGGCAGTAGATTCGTCGGCAGTTTGTTTTGTTTTGGAGACAGAGATGGTGGAGGTGGTTGAGTTCACATTTTAACATAAATTCTAAACAGTACCCAGTACAGTAAGACCTCACTATAACGGACTAATTGGAGCTCAGGCCAGTCCGAAATATGCGAAATTCCGATAAAAGCGACATCCGGACTTACCCCTGCTAATCTGGACTTTTTCCGATATATCAGACATTAGTCTGGGTTGCATCAGTGGTTTTCACCACCATTGCAGTATTGTACTGTGTTATACCTTCACTACATTAATCAAATGGTATAATAATACTGTACTGTGCACTGAAAAACATGTCTTTTACTTGTCTTACTGTGATGAACATAGTTGAAGTTGTCAGGCAGTCCGGACTGCTTTCTGGCTATATCAGACTTTTTCTGATATATAGGAGTTTAGTCCGGTAGCTCCTCGAGTCCGATAAAAGCGAATTCCGGTCTACTGAAGTCCGTTATATCAAGGTTTTACTGTATTTATTTCACTCTACATTAAGAACTAAACTTAAATGTAATCACTGTAATAGACTGCAATGTAACACTTTCAGTAATAATAGTACTGAACTTTAAGTATGATCACTTAACATAAAGTCACACACGCACCTTTTTTTTTTTTTTTTTTTTTAGCTTCATTCCTTTACGACTAGAGGTGCCAGTATCACTTCTTTTAAGCTTTGAACCTTCCAGGCAAAGCAGAAGGCAAAAGGAGAGCACTGCTTAGCACTAGATGACAGTAAGAATGGTGCAACTACCGTCTCCAAAAGCAAGCAGCAGACTGGCGCCACGTGTCCGCCTGATGCCACATGTCCGCCTGACGCCACGTGTCCGCCTGGTGCCACATGTCCGCCTGGTGCCATTTGTTCCCCTACCTCCACATTTGGGCCTACTTACATACTGTACGCGGTCTCAGCCTGAGTTCGTCTAACCGAAGATTCCGTCTTCTAAAAGTTCGACTTGTGAAGGGTTTACTGTATATTGAAACGTGAATCAGGTGACATATACCTCGCATGCCATTGTCTAGGCAACTCACCTGTTACCAGTGACCTGGCCAGTAAAGACATGTTGTGCCACGGTATGAAATTCAAGGTCAGAGTGATTCCCCAGTCGATGACATTGTGGAGGACAAAGTTTACGTAGTGTTAGAGGAAGAAACAGTCAGAAATGACGATCAGATAATGTTGCCAAAAAAGGTAGAAATGATGATCAGATAATGTTGCCAAAAAAGGTGCGGTATTTTGATGTATTTGGTGAGTGAAACAACGTTTATATTGCCTATATTACTGTGTGAAAACCAATATACTCTTGTATTACAGATAAATTCGTACAAAATAAATAAATGAAAAACTATTATAAGTGGCTTGGAATAGTTACCCTCCTATAGATCACGTTTTCTCAGGAGCCAATGCCTATACAAAACACAGCCATGTAAGGGTTTTCTTACCTGTAGCAGCATTTTAAAGATCAGGTGAGCAATTTCTCTATGAATTTTCAGTGTTTCTCATAAAAAGTGGAGGTTTTAAAAGGGGAGGGGGGGAGGAAAAATCGAAAATCTGCCGGGATTGGGGGAGGTACTGTAATTGGTTAAGAATCTGCCGGGATTGGGGGAGGTAATTGGTTAAGAATCTGCTGGGACAGGGTGGGTTAACATAAGGCTACATATGAGACATTGGCATTTATATAAATGCCTAATAACCTCAAGTGAACAATTGACATACTCAAAAATTATATGAATAATCTTCATATTATGTCTACATTCTCAGGTAATTAATCAGTCTCAACCTACTGCGTCCAAAAATTACAATACAAATTTCTGAAGACAGCTATGGGAGATGTCAGATTATAATTTAAAGTCGACTACAGTGAGGCAGAAACAAGTTAATTATTGACTTCCAGTGCAAAGGGAAGGACAGGAGGAAGTAGTTCTTACAAGGAGGGTAGAAAAGTTACAACAGGATGGAATACAGGCTGAATATAAAAGGGAAGTGGAGGAGCGATTGGGTAAAAATAGATTGGAGCAGATGGGGGACGTGGAAGGTGTGTGCAAGATATTCACAGAAGAAATCTGTGCAGCATGTGAGGTGGTGTGTGGGGTGAAGAGAAGACGAAAGGGGGTTCAGGGAACAGCATGGTGGACTGAAGAGGTGAGAGAGGCTGTGGCAGAAAAGAAGAAAGCATATAATGAGTGGATGAGGAACGGGCATCGAAGAAGTTGAGAGACGGAAGAGAGTTATATGTAGAGAGGAGGAGAGAGGTAAAAAGATTAGTAAGAGAAAGAAGAGAGTGGATGAGGAATTTGGAAGGAATTTGAATGTAAAGTGGAGGGAATGTAAGCAAATGTTCTGGAAGGAGGTAAAGAGAGTTAGGGTGCCAGCGAAGTTAGTTGAGGTTGAAAGATAAGAATGGTAGATTACTAGTGGAGAAGGGAGAAAAAGTAAACAGATGGAGAGAACACTTTAATGAGTTGTTGATCACAGAGAATGAAAGTAATGCAAGTATAAGTGGCTGGAGAATGGCTGGGAGATGGAGGGATTGAGAAGAGAGGAAGAAATCAGTAGGATGGAAGTGGTGGAAGCAATGAAGAAAGTAAAAATGGGGAAAGCCCCAGGAATTGATGGAGTGTGTGGTGAAATACTGAAGCATGGGGGAGAGATAGTAATAGAATGGATGTGGAAGGTGTGCAGATTGGCCTGGGAGGAAGGCAGAGTCCTGGAGGATTGGAAGTCAAGTACAGTGAAAGCTCGATTATCCAGGCTCGGATTATCCAGCCTTCGGTATATCTGGGCCGTGACTGAATGGTTCAGTGGTACAGTAATACATAGAATTATTTGTACGATAGCTGCAGTTGCTAGCGAGCGAGGCACGGGTAAATGAGCGTGAGTCTGTCCCCCCACCCACACCTCCTGCTCACAACTCGATCACATGGGTGGCAAGGTGGAGTTTTGTTAGGCAACTGATAACCTAACCTAGCCTAACCTTGCTTCACTACCTAATAATTTAACCTATCCTAACCAGGGCTCCAGTTGGGGAATTGGGAAATGAAATCCACTTCTAATTGAAATCCACTTCTTATTATGTTGAATAAGTTTCTTCCATTATGCCGGAAACAGTTGTAGGTACGGCCTGAAGAACGTGATTATGATAAAGGAGGAAATCTTTCAGCAAGAGAAGGTAATTATTACCAGATTCAAAGTAGAATAATACAGAAAAAAACAAGAGGAATATGAATTGAACTGGTAAAGTCTTTAGGCTGTATGCTTAGACGAAAATTTATGGGTTTCACAATTTTAGGGGATGAAATGGAACAGAAATGTTTGCTAATCAGAAAAAATTGCTCTACCATCTCACATGTTCTCTTAAGTTAGCATTCAATTTCACAATCTTCGTTAGATATTGCGCTTCCCATTTCAGACTGGCAGAGCATATAGTTATTTCTGTTTCTTTCAGTTAAGTGTACATTATGTTCATTCTTTTGTTCGTTCTTAAGTGTGTGTGTGAAAGAGAGAGTATTGATGCAAAAAATAGTGTATTCCATTAACCCCTTCATGGTTGTTGTCGGCCTTGAACGATGCTTTACTGTACCGTTGTCAGTGACGGTGAGTTAAAAGCTATAAAAAAAAATGAGAGCAATTATGGGAAGGGATCGAAAGTCACTGATATGTTTACACGACCCTACTCTACTGTCGCAAGCAGCTAGGCGGTCACTTCCTCTCAGATGTCTTCACCGATATGTTTAAATGCTAATGTAACATGCCCCTTAATTTTGAGTAAGTTTCTTCCATTATGCCAA
Organism: Birgus latro; assembly: GCA_018397915.1. NCBI lineage: Eukaryota > Metazoa > Arthropoda > Malacostraca > Decapoda > Coenobitidae > Birgus > Birgus latro. Next base: position 9,130 of record JAGKTI010006672.1, on the reverse strand, counting down.
AAACAATACGGCTTAAGGAACATTATGATAATTAGAGAGGAAATCTTGCTACGAGAGAAAGGTAATTTACCACCCTCAAAATAGGCAGAAAAATACAGAAAACAAACTAGAGGAATATAAATTGACTTGGCAAGGTCATTAGGCTGTATGCTTACACGATAATTTATAGGTTTCACAATTTTAGGGGACGAAATGGAGCAAAAATGTTTACTAGTCAGAAAAAAACAAAATACTTTCATCTCACGACTTCTCGTAAGTTAGCATCCCACATTTTTTGTTCAATGTCGCGGTTCCCAACACATTTCGGACCGACAGAGCATACAGTTATTTCTGCTCTTTGCCGCTGAGTGTACATGTACTGCTCATTCTTTGTTCGTCATGTGTATGTTTGAGACAGTATCGATACAAATAATTATGTATTTCTATTAACCCTTTCATAGCTGCCATTCTTGAACAGTGTATTGCTGCATCGGTGTCAGTGACGTTGAGTTAGGGAGCTATAAAGTCTGAGAACAATTATGGGAAGGGAACGAAGGTCACTGGTATGGTTATACTGTACAAACCTGCTGTACCATCCCAATAGCCAGGTGGCCACTTCATTCCAGATGCTTTCGTCAATATGTTTTAATGCTAATGTAACATGCGCCCTAATTTTATTATTTCACGATTCATAGCAAATTAGAAGATTGGTTTAGGGACAAAAAAAAATTAAAAGTGCACCAGACGAGTCTTACCACATCTGTGAGAAAAAGAAACTGATTTTAGAAAAAATGGTTCCAAGGCCTGCCACGGGAGGATGCAAATTTCTGAACTCACTGCCATTGAGGGGGCTAAACATACGCTTTACTGTAAGCAGTAAAAGCACCTTACCAAATCAGTTCATCCTGATATTCTGTTATGTTTTTCTGATTGTTTCTGGGTTGGCAAATAAACATTTCTTGTTAAATCTGTTTCCCTGTTGTTTTTAGCTGTTCTGCTGGTGTGCAACTCTTGTTGTTAGTTAACGTAATGGCGGAAGGTACTGTTCTGATCTCATTGTTTAACCAAACCTGGCTTAACTGCACCTAATAATTTAACCTAACTCAATCTCCAGTTTGGAAGTTGGGAAACGAAATCCACACTTGAATGTGTTGAGTTTCTTCCATTGTGCTGGAAACAGTCGTAGGTACAGTCGCGTTCATGAATCCCGATACACAGGTGTTTTTGTTGTCTATTGCAGTGCTCACTGCTTTTGGAATAAGGAACTTTTGTGCTTACTGCCTGATACACTGAACATAATTTGGTCGGTTAGCAAGTGAAATAGTTCAACATCCTACCAACGGTGGACACAACAGCAGACAAGACAATTACATGCGTATCAGGACTCACGAACGCGGCTGTACAGCTTCAGGAACGTGACAATAGTAACAGAGAGGATATTTTTCAGCAAGATAAAGAAATTTACCAAACTGAAACTAGAAAAATACAGAAACAAGCAGGATGCATATGGAAAGATTTGGTAAGGTCTTTCTGCTACGTTAAGTGTACATTTACCGGTAAATAAATCAGTCTAACAGTACTTGTTTTTCGTTTCCGCCGGATTAATCGTGATTTCGGACTATTCAGTCACGCCTTCACACCATATAGCCCGGATAATCGGGCTATCTCTGTATAATTGTTCCCCTGTACAAAGGAAAAGGGAAAAAGAAGTGTGTGGTAATCATATGGGCATTTGCCGTCTTAGTGTAATAGGAAAAGTATATGGTAGGATACTTATTGACAGTGTTAGGGAAATAACAGAGGATTTAGTTGGAGATGAACAGGGAGGTTTTAGGAAGGGAAGAGGTTGTGTAGACCAGATATTCATTCTTAGATCTTTAGTGGAAAAGTTCTAGAGAAGAGAAAGAAGTTGTATGCAGACTTCATGGAATTGGAGAAAGCATATGACAGGGTGGATAGACAAGGATTGTGGAAACTATTTAGAATATAAGGAGTAGATAGGAGGTTGTTGAAGGCTGTGAAGAGTATGTATGAGGGTGCTAAGGCTGCAGTGCGTGTGGATGGCAAACTGAGTGAATCTTTCCATTTGAAGGTTGGATTGAAACAAGGATGTGTCATGTCTCCATGGTTGTTCAGTCTGTATATGGATGGGGTTATATAAGAGATACAAGGTCGGGCAGTGGATGTTGGAGCGGCCCTAGTGAGAGAGGGCAGTGTTTGGAAAGTTCCTGTACTGTTGTTTGCAGATGATACTGTGTTGTTGAGTGAAGACGAAGGGGAGCTGCTAGGCCTGGTAGATGAGTTTGGGAGAGTGTGTAAGAAACGGAATCTAAAGGTGAATGTAGGGAAGAGTAAAGTGATGGTCTTCGAGAGAAGTGAAGTCAGTGAATGTACAGTGAGATTGGATGGGGAGGATATGGAGAATGTGAGTGCATTTAAGTACTTGGGTAGTGTGATGAGTAAGGATGGAAGTGTGGAGGGTGAAGTGCTTGAAAGGTGCAGCAGGGAAGAAATGTTGCTGGTTCGTTGAAAGCAGTGATAAGAAACAGGGAAGTGAGCATGGAAGTGAGTTGCTACATGACAGTATTGTGATACCATCTCTAACATATGGAAGTGAAGCTTGGACCCTGTTGGAGGGACAGAAGTCAAGAGTGATAGCAGTAGAAATGAGTTATTTGAGAGGAGCATGTGGAGTCACATGGAGAGGCAGACTAACAAATGAGGAAGTGAAGGAGCATTGTGGTGTGGATGTGGACGTGATAGGAAGTGTTAGGAGAAACAAGTTAAGGTGGTTTGGGCATGTGGAGAGGATGGAGAGCGAAAGACTGACGAGGAGAGTGTATGTGAGTGAGGTGGAGGGGAGGAGAGGGAGGGGGAGGCCGAGGATGAGATGGAGGGATGGAGTGGAGAGGTATATGAGAGAGGGGGATGTGAGCTGGGAGCAGGACAGTGAAATGGCGGGGAACAGAGCGACATGGAGGTGATTTGTTTGTGGCCACCCCATGCGGATTGAGGCATCTGGCAATAGATAAAAGTTCAAATTATAAATAGTATCCTAACCTACACTATTCAGTGAACATAGACCTTGATAGTTCCCCATGAGATTAGTTATTATAGCATTAATCAATTAATATTAAGTATATTTATGGAATGACGGAATCGTTCATGTTTTGACAGGGAATTGTCTGATGGCAAATTTTCCCGGAACCAGTCCATGTCCCTCCTCACAACTTTGCTGCTCGTCAGGATATTTTTGCAGCTCTACGCATTTTCACACTGTTTAGACATGCCTCCCATGTGCCCTGCATTATCTCCAGCATTGGGGGAGCCCTCTGCAAAGAAGCAGCACCATATTTTAACTCTGGAGAGGAAATTGGAATTTACGCCACTTGGTGGGGCAGGGAGTCTCGGAGATTGGGCATTCTTTAGGCCTTGCAGCTTCCACTGTTGGGACTGTGATCAAGAAAAAGGAGATGTACAAGAAAATGGCCACCTCATTCTCTACATCTACAGGTGTTACTTACTTCTACAGTTTTTACTTTCTTTAAAATAGGAGGGGTAAAGTTTAGGTGGGGGGTCCGTGGGGGTCCCGGAATGCATCCCCCCATTTCTTTGTACATTTCAATGGGAAAAATCGTTCCAACATATAAAGTTTTGAATTATGAACTTTTTTTTTCCCTATCCCTTTGGTATATCGAGGACTCACTGTATTAAGAATATGTGGAGTTGATGGGAAGTTGTTGAAGTCTGTGAAGAGTATGTATGAGGGTGCTAAGGTTGCAGTGTGTGTGGATAGTAAACTGAGTGAATTTTTCTGTTTAAAGGTTGGATTGAAACAAGGATGTGTCATGTCTCCATGGTTGTTCAATCTGTATATGGATGGGGTTATAAAAGAGATACAAGGTAGGGCAGTGGATATTGGAGCGGCCCTAGTGAGAGAGGGCAGTGTTTGGAAACTCCCTGTACTGTTGTTTGTGGATGATTCTGTGTTGTTGAGTGAAGACAAAGGGGAGCTGCAAGGCTTGGTGGATGAGTTTGGGAGAGTATATAAGAAATGGAATCTAAAGGTGCATGTAGGGAAGAGTAAAGTGATTGTCTTCAAGAGAAGTGAAGTCACTGAATGTACAGTGAGACTGGGTGGGAAGGAAAATGCGGTTGTCCAGGGCTGTGGACAGCGACCCCATTTCTGTATCCTCCTTACTTTCCCATTGTCATTCGTTTGTTTTCATTTTTGTTTTTATTCCTTTCACATCGGGTGGCACATCAATGTCCCACCAAGGAAATATCAGCAGCCATTGGGTGGCATATACTAGTTTTCTGGACTTTTTATATTTGTGTACCAGTATTGAGGGCCCAGCAGTGGTTCAGTATCAGGAGGTAGTAGGACTGAAGAGTTGCCATCACGGGAGGACTATTTTATTGTCTTTTTTTTTTTCATCATGGACGAGAAGTATGTCAAGGCATGTGGTATGAGATGTTCTGATGCCATGGCAGCTTACTTGGATCTGATGGAAGCGATATCTGATGACTCAGATTATGTTGCCAGATGAAAGTGAGAGTGAAAATAGTGCTACTATAAAAGGAAAAAAAAAATGAGAACAGTTTTGAGTTTATCATTTTGCCAAATGGCATATGACTGGCAGTGGAGGAGCTCTAACATGACAGGTTTTGACAGCTCACCACACAGGTAATTATTTATTTATTTATTATTTTTTTTTTTTTACATCATGTTGGACATCATTTACTAAGGAAATTATGGTCTGTTTTTTGGTGTGGAATATTTTATCAAAATATATATCTTTATGTATCTCAAAACTCCCATGTGTGGGACATCCAACCAAAAAAATACCCCCCTGGGGGTAGGGGGGTTTTCAAGAATTCTCCCCCAGTATCCCTGCTTGTCGTAAGAAGCGACTAAAAGGGTTGGTGGCGGGTTAGTGCCCCACCCCGTAAAAACAACTAACTTGTAGGAGGAGGCTGTAGCACGGGCCGAACAGGGTAGTACTCCCGAGGGGAATGGAATGCTGGTGATAGGGAGAGCTGGAGCTCCTTTCACTAGCTACCTAATCATCCTCCTTTGCTGACCTTTTCAGTGTGACAGTAACATGGAGAGTAGACCAGCATACTCTCCCAATCATTTCCTCTAACTATCCTATGCACTACACCACATGCGCTTTACATATCACACAACGTACCCCACTACGTTACAGGGGTTGACGCCAGCAAGGGCATGCGGCCAGAAAACTTTGCCCCCGCTACCTAGTGGCGGACTTTGAGGGGAGGCTTGACTGGGGTTCCGCCGGCACAGATCACGGGTCCGGGGCGAGATGGGGCTCGAACCTGTGCTAGAGGGTACAGGGCATTGCGGTTCCCAGGCTGCCGCTTCCGCTCATTAGAGAGGGGCCCGAACCTGGGAGTAGCGCCCCAGGAGGCTGCCCTATCAGTGGGTGTATAATGGCGGGGCAGTTGCAGTGCCAAGCCGCGCTTGGAGGGTGTCCCTGCAGGTGTCCTGGCAGGGTGCCCCGAGGCCACTACCACAGCCACTAGTAAGCTGGTGGGCTAGGGGTCCCAGATCCATTGCCTGGACCTGGGTCTGTGCAGTGGGTCGGGCCCTTGGAATGTTTACCCCCCTTTATCTTACCGACTATGACTATGAACAAAAACAAGCACCAAAGCAAGCCTGACGACAGCAAATCACCCAGGGGGTTTAGGGTGGGTTCGTGGAATGTGGGAAGTTTGAGAGGAAGAGCAGGGGAAGTTGTTGTGGCATTTAGTAGGAGGTGGGTGGATGTGGCATGTCTGCAGGAAGTCCGGTACAGGGGTGGATCAGCCAGAAAGATTGCTGGGAAGGATTGCTACTATAAGCTGTTTTGGCAGGGGGGAACTGACGGATATGGGGGTGTGGGTGTGTTGGTTGCGGAGAAATGGGTGGAGTATGTCATGAATGTCATGAGAGTAAGTGATAGGATAATAGTAGTGAAAATTTTGAACGGACGGGTGATGGTTTCAGTCATATCAGCATATGCTCCGCAGGTAGGATTGGATGACGCAGAGAAGGATAGATTTTGGGATGATTTAATACGTGTAGTAAGTGGTATGGGTGATGATGAGGTAGTGGTTCTGGGAGGGGATTTAAATGGTCATGTTGGTGAAGCAGCTCAAGGTTATGAAGGAGTCCATGGAGGATGTGCATATGGTGTGAGGAATGTGGAAGGGGAAAGAATACTCGAGTTTTGGGAGGCTATGGACATGATTGTGTGCAACACACATTTTAGAAAAAGAGTGAGTAGATTGATTACGTACGAGTCCGGGGGAAATAGTAGCCAGATAGATTATTTTCTGGTAAGGAGGGTTGATAGGAGATTAGTGAGGGATGTTAAAGTTATAGGAAGCGAGGAGTGTGTTCAGCAGCACAAACTGTTGATTTGTGACATGGTGCTTAAGGAACGAGTGATGAGAAGGATGACATATGTACCTAGGAGGAAAATATGGAAGCTGAGAAACCAATCAGTAAGGGATGCCTTTTATAGTGAGATGAGGAGAGTGGTGGCTGAACAGGAAGCCAAAGATAGAGACGTTAATGAACAGTATGGAGCCCTTAAGAACAACCTCTTGAGAGTTACCGATGCAGTATGCGGTTGGACAAGAGGCCCACCAAGACATAAAGCAACTTGGTGGTGGGATGGGGGTGTAGAAGCCACAGTTAAGGAGAAGAGAAGGCTTTTCCGGGAATGGAAGAAGGGTGGTAACAGGGAGGAGTACTTGGCTGCCAAGCGCAGGGCTAGAAGAGAGGTATACAGGGCGAAGTCTGAGTCACAGAGACTTTTACTTGATAATCTAAATCATGAAGGAAGGAAAAATATGGTTTTTAGGGTGGCAAATCAGATGAAGAGAGATAATCGGGACATTGTAGGCGAGCAGTGTGTGAAGAATGATGAAGGAAGGGTAGTGGTTAACAGTGAGGATATTAAAGATGCATGGAGAGAGCATTATAGCCGGTTGTTGAATGAGGAGTTTGATTGGGATAGGGAAGGTTTGGAGCCAGCTGATCCAGTGTTTGGGCCTTGGCCTTTGATTGACGCTGCTACTGTGAGTGAGGCAATAGGCAGGATGCGGGTGGGGAAGGCGGCAGGTGTGTCTGGGTTGACTGCCGAAATGTTGAAGGCCTCAGGAGATATTGGGGTGAGGTTAGTCACTGACCTGATAAATAGGATTATATATGAGTGTGTTGTCCCAGATGATTGGCTGAAGAGTGTAATTGTAAATGTGTACAAAGGGAAGGGTGATGCCCTGGAAAGGGGAAATTACAGAGGTATAAAGCTCTTAGATCAGATAATGAAAGTAATGGAGAGAGTTCTAGAAGGTATGATTAGAGAAAGAGTGAATATCAATGAGATGCAGTTTGGGTTTATGCCAGGCATTGGGACCACTGATGCCATATTCATTGTTCGACAGCTTCAGGAAAAATATATTGGCAAGAAAAGGGAATTGTATTTTGTTTTTGTTGATTTGGAAAAGGCCTTTGACAGAGTCCCTAGAGAGGTGGTGAAGTGGGCAATGAGAAAGCTAGGGTTGGAAGAGTGGCTGGTTAGGGTGGTTATGGCCATGTACGTGGGTGCTCACACTCAGGTAAGGGTGAATGGAGCTTTGAGTGATGAGTTTCCCGTGAATGTTGGTGTGCATCAGGGGTCAGTTTTGAGTCCCTTGTTGTTTATCATGGTGCTTGAAGCCCTCTCACGTGACTTCAGAGAGGGACTCCCATGGGAGATGCTGTATGCTGATGATTTGGTGTTGATTGCTGAGAATGAAGGGGAGGCTGAGGAAAGATTTAAGAAGTGGAGAGATGGTATGGGGCACAAGGGCTTAAGGGTAAATGCAGATAAAACAAAAGTGATGATATCTAGGGTTGGTGGCGGTACAATCAGAGGAGAGGGAGAGTGGCCATGTGCAGTTTGCCACATGGGTGTGGGAAGTAATTCCATCTTGTGCAGTGTTTGTGATAAGTGGGTGCACAAGAGATGTAGTGGTATTAGAGGTAGACTGCGAGATAATGCTGATTTCATGTGTGCGTTGTGTCGGGGAGAGCAGGCAGAGATTGTTAGGCGTGAGAGGGTTGAACTTGCAGGTGAGTCTCTTGAGTGTGTGGAGGAGTTTTGTTATTTGGGAGACATGTTATGTGCCGGAGGTGGGGCTGGAGTTAGCTCGGTTGCTAGAGTGAGAAGTGGTTGGAAGAAGTTCAGGGAGCTGTTGCCTCTCCTGACATTGAGAGGACTCTCCTTACGTGCTAAGGGGTCTTTGTATGCAGCATGTGTTAGGAGTGTGATGCTGTATGGTAGTGAGACCTGGGCAGTAAAGGAAGAGGATATTCGCAGGTTTAAACGTACAGAAATGACAATGATTAGGTGGATGTGCAGTGCGTCCCTGCGTGCAAGGCCTGGGGGGGCTGGGTTTACGATAGAAGAGTTGAGAGGTAGGATGGGACTGGAGTGTATTGGTGTTGTGATGAGGAGAGGTAGGCTGAGGTGGTTTGGACATGTGGAGAGGATGGGGGATGATAATTGGGTACAGAGGGTGAGAAGTGTTAATACTGGGGGAGGGGTAGACCGAGAAAGACATGGGACGAGGTCATTAAATGTGACTTAAGGGTTAAGGGACTGAATAGGGAGGCTGCCAGAGATCGAGCAGCGTGGAGAGCCGCCATTAGGTGACCAAGGCCGACACATGCAAGCATGTTGGAGCCTTCAAAAACGAAACGAAAACGAAACGAAACAGTACACCTGAAGTGAAAGGGTTAAAGGCTCGAGGATACTTGCATTCATCGGCCTTGGCAACCTAATGGCGGCTTTCCATGCTGCTTGATCTCTAGCAGTCTCCCTACTCAGTCCCTTGTCCCTGAGGTCACATGCAATTACTTCATCCCAGGTCTTTTCAGTATACCTCTCGCAACCCTCCCCCTTAACATTGACACTTCTCACTTTTTTGTACCCAATTGTCATCCTCCATCCTCTCCACATGCCCGGACTGCCTCAATCTACCCCTCCACATCACAACACCTATACAGTCCAGTCTCATCTTACCTCTTAACTCTTCCATCGTAAACCAAGCCCCCCCCACCCCCACTATCACCACCACCACCACCACCACCAGGCCT
>JAGKTI010006671.1:25815-39837 GCA_018397915.1 Birgus latro | reverse complement strand
TATGCGGTTGGACAAGAGGCCCACCAAGACATAAAGTAACTTGGTGGTGGGATGAGGGTGTAGAAGCCGCAGTTAAGGAGAAGAGAAGGCTTTTCCGGGAATGGAAGAAGGGTGGTAACAGGGAGGAGTACTTGGCTGCCAAGCGCAGGGCTAGAAGAGAGGTATACAGGGCGAAGTCTGAGTCACAGAGACTTTTACTTGATAATCTAAATCATGAAGGAAGGAAAAATATGGTTTTTAGGGTGGCAAATCAGATGAAGAGAGATAATCGGGACATTGTAGGCGAGCAGTGTGTGAAGAATGATGAAGGAAAGGTGGTGGTTAACAGTGAGGATATTGAGGATGCATGGAGAGAGCATTATAGCCGGTTGTTGAATGAGGAGTTTGATTGGGATGGGGAAGGTTTGGAGCCAGCTGATCCAGTGTTTGGGCCTTGGCCTTTGATTGACACTGCTGCTGTGAGTGAGGCAATAGGCAGGATGCGGGTGGGGAAGGCGGCAGGTGTGTCTGGGTTGACTGCCGAAATGTTGAAGGTCTCAAGAGATATTGGGGTGAGGTTAGTCACTGACCTGATGAATATGATTATATATGAGTGTGTTGTCCCAGATGATTGGTTGAAGAGTGTAACTGTGAATGTGTGCAAAGGGAAGGGTGATGCCCTGGAAAGGGGAAATTACAGAGGTATAAAGCTCTTAGATCAGATAATGAAAGTAATGGAGAGAGTTCTAGAAGGTATGATTAGAGAAAGAGTGAATATCAATGAGATGCAGTTTGGGTTTATGCCAGGCAGGGGGACCACTGATGCCATATTCATTGTTCGACAGCTTCAGGAAAAATATATTGGCAAGAAAAGGGAATTGTATTTTGTTTTTGTTGATTTGGAAAAGGCCTTTGACAGAGTCCCTAGAGAGGTGGTGAAGTGGGCAATGAGAAAGCTAGGGTTGGAAGAGTGGCTGGTTAGGGTGGTTATGGCCATGTACGTGGGTGCTCACACTCAGGTAAGGGTGAATGGAGCTTTGAGTGATGAGTTTCCCGTGAATGTTGGTGTGCATCAGGGGTCAGTTTTGAGTCCCTTGTTGTTTATCATGGTGCTTGAAGCCCTCTCACGTGACTTCAGAGAGGGACTCCCATGGGAGATGTTGTATGCTGATGATTTGGTGTTGATTGCTGAGAATGAAGGGGAGGCTGAGGAAAGATTTAAGAAGTGGAGAGATGGTATGGGGCACAAGGGCTTAAGGGTAAATGCAGATAAAACAAAAGTGATGATATCTAGGGTTGGTGGCGGTACAATCAGAGGAGAGGGAGAGTGGCCATGTGCAGTTTGCCACAAGGGTGTGGGAAGTAATTCCATCTTGTGCAGTGTTTGTGATAAGTGGGTGCACAAGAGATGTAGTGGTATTAGAGGTAGACTGCGAGATAATGCTGATTTCATGTGTGCGGTGTGTCGGGGAGAGCAGGNTGATGCCCTGGAAAGGGGAAATTACAGAGGTATAAAGCTCTTAGATCAGATAATGAAAGTAATGGAGAGAGTTCTAGAAGGTATGATTAGAGAAAGAGTGAATATCAATGAGATGCAGTTTGGGTTTATGCCAGGCAGGGGGACCACTGATGCCATATTCATTGTTCGACAGCTTCAGGAAAAATATATTGGCAAGAAAAGGGAATTGTATTTTGTTTTTGTTGATTTGGAAAAGGCCTTTGACAGAGTCCCTAGAGAGGTGGTGAAGTGGGCAATGAGAAAGCTAGGGTTGGAAGAGTGGCTGGTTAGGGTGGTTATGGCCATGTACGTGGGTGCTCACACTCAGGTAAGGGTGAATGGAGCTTTGAGTGATGAGTTTCCCGTGAATGTTGGTGTGCATCAGGGGTCAGTTTTGAGTCCCTTGTTGTTTATCATGGTGCTTGAAGCCCTCTCACGTGACTTCAGAGAGGGACTCCCATGGGAGATGTTGTATGCTGATGATTTGGTGTTGATTGCTGAGAATGAAGGGGAGGCTGAGGAAAGATTTAAGAAGTGGAGAGATGGTATGGGGCACAAGGGCTTAAGGGTAAATGCAGATAAAACAAAAGTGATGATATCTAGGGTTGGTGGCGGTACAATCAGAGGAGAGGGAGAGTGGCCATGTGCAGTTTGCCACATGGGTGTGGGAAGTAATTCCATCTTGTGCAGTGTTTGTGATAAGTGGGTGCACAAGAGATGTAGTGGTATTAGAGGTGGACTGCGAGATAATGCTGATTTCATGTGTGCGGTGTGTCGGGGAGAGCAGGCGGAGATTGTTAGGCGTGAGAGGGTTGAACTTGCAGGTGAGTCTCTTGAGTGTGTGGAGGAGTTTTGTTATTTGGGAGACATGTTATGTGCCGGAGGTGGGGCTGGAGTTGGCTCGGTTGCTAGAGTGAGAAGTGGTTGGATGAAGTTACGGGAGCTGTTGCCTCTCCTGACATTGAGAGGACTCTCCTTACATGCTAAGGGGTCTTTGTATGCAGCATGTGTTAGGAGTGTGATGCTGTATGGTAGTGAGACCTGGGCAGTAAAGGAAGAAGATATTCGTAGCTTTAAACGTACAGAAAGGACAATGATTAGGTGGATGTGCAGTGCGTCCCTGCGTGCAAGGCCTGGGGGGGCTGGGTTTACGATACAAGAGTTGAGAGGTAGGATGGGACTGGAGTGTATTGGTGTTGTGATGAGGAGAGGTAGGCTGAGGTGGTTTGGACATGTGGAGAGGATGGGGGATGATAATTGGGTACAGAGGGTGAGAAGTGTTAATATTGGGGGAGGGGTTGGGAGGGGTAGACCGAGAAAGACATGGGATGAGGTCATTAAATGTGACTTAAGGGTTAAGGGACTGAATAGGGAGGCTGCCAGAGATCGAGCAGCATGGAGAGCCGCCATTAGGTGACCAAGGCCGACACATGCAAGCATGTTGGAGCCTTCAAAAACGAAAACGAAAACGAGTGGGTAATCCTGAGGAAGATTTTGTCGGGTTGTTATGTGTAAGAACTGAGTTTTTGATGCATTGAAAATAACAAGATTATTTTTACCCCAATCAGAGATACGAGCCAAATCAGACATTAGGTGTGCCATAGCCTCATCCCTTTTTTGTTGAAGTAACTGATGAGATGGACGTTGCGGGAACCGAATGGAAAGGTGAAGGGTGGAATCATCAGGATATGAGTGGATAGGATAAGATGTACAGCTTAGAAGGTCATTGATGAATAAAAGGAAGAGAGTAGGTGATAGGACAGAACCCTGAGGAACACCACTGTTGGTAGGTCTAGGAGAGGAACGATGGCCGTCTACAACAGCGGCTATAGAACGACCAGAAAGGAAGCTAGAGATGAAGGCACAGATAGAAGGATAGAAACCGTAGGAGGGCAGTTTGGAAATTAAAGATTTATGCCAGATTCGATCGAAAGCCTTTGAGATGTCAAGTGCAATGATTTATCTTGACAGCGATTTACAATGATCTTAGCGTGACGGCCAGTCTCCCCTTTCTCCTTACTCTGCCCTAATTGTGCTCTCGGGCATTCTCTATCCCCTTCTCTCTCCCTTTCTCATGTGAAGGGATTCTCTCTGCCATTATAAACAGGTGGGAAAGGATGTTTAGGTAAGGTAGTAGTGTCTAATCGATCGCCTGTGGGCTTCCACGTGTTTGAATACATCATGAGTTTCTTGCTTGTTTAGACTACGAGGATGTTTTGAGAAACATCATATGTTAGGATTCTTGACAGTCTGGGACAACAGAGTGTGTACAGATATCATGTGAAATCAGACACTACATCCTGTACATTGTGTTATGAGATATATACTAATGCCTATATAATATCCATACTATTGTGACTTGGTGGATGGAGAAGAACTTAAAGGATGAGTTATCTGAGATTACAAGGTAATTACAATATGAGAGGGAAAAACACGAAGAATTAAAAAAAAAGGAATGAAGAACTTACAACAGAGGTGAACAAAAAAGATGTTGAAATACATATAAGGCATTGAGTGGAATAACCTCTTGTCTGCCACAGTGGCCATTTTGGAATTAAGTACACCAATGTATTCCCCAAACCCTCTTCTACTAGTACAATAACGAATCATGTGAAAAAATGTCCCCAATAACGGTGAAAATCCCATTTTACAGAGGGTACAGACTGACTGCGCTGCACACGAAGGTGTTTATACTCTGCTAGGTAGCATTGTCTTCCCCAGGTCCTGAACTTTGGAAACCAACATCAGGCTCAGTTATTCCACTGGTGTTAAGGTTGATTTTTCCTACAGTATGTATTCACGTTAAGACACACATCTACTGTATTGCCAGCTCCATGTAGGGTAAGTCCCAGAATAGTAGTAATAACCACTCGAGCGCCACAGGCATGTTCAAGGTCAACAGTATGGTATGGGCAGCAGTGTGGTACGGACAGATTTCCTTAGCTATACAGTAATCTCTCTACTATCCGGACACCTCACTATTCAGACATCGTGGGCTGATGGCCGAAACCCCCAAATTGAAAAAAAAAAAAATCCGATTTTCCCCGACCGCGTCATTTTGAATTTCCCACCCGCACCGACTAGCTCCCTTCCCACTCAATCTCCCTCCTACTAGTTCTGTCTCAACTTCCGTGAACAGTGGATGGCTGTCCGCTCATTTGTGGTATTTTCGTTCTTGTTTAAATAATCAAAAGTCACAGTGCTAAGGATTAAGTGTAGTTAAACACTGGATTACTGGACATGCTTCAACAGCAATTATGACCACTGTAAAAACCTTAGAGATGAGGGTAAACAACAATCATGGACTGTAAGTAAACATTGTCAACTGCTAAATATTTTCCATAATCACTTCTAAATCCTCATTCTCTGGTTACATTTTATTTACTTCATGCTTTGTGTCCCATATTTGAGTGCACAGGCTGTGAAAGAGGTGATTTCCTGTGATTACCATGTCTCTTACATACGTTCACTATCTAGTCAACTGGTGAACATTTTTGCCCCACACACCTCTAAATCATAATTTTTCTGGTTACATTTTATTTACTTCATGCTTTGTGTCCCATATTTGAGTGCATAGGCTGTGAAAAGGTGATTTTCTCAGTAATAATCATGTCTGCCTTATTCACCTCAAAATCATCATTTTTGGTTTAAAATTCGATTAATTCATGCTTTGTGCCAATTATTTATGTGAATGGGGTCTTAATTAAGTGCTATGCATGTCCAGGAGGGAGGTAGGGAGGTGGTTTTCTGATTTAGGTTAGGTTAGGTTAGGGTCAAGAATGACCGGTGCTGTTGGTGAACAGTGAACACCTCTGCCATACCTAACCCTTTTTCTGGCAACAATTTATCTATTTGATGCTTTGTATCCCATATTTTAGTGCATAAGATATGAGAAATGATGATTTTCATAGTGATAGCTATGTCCGATACTTACTTACACTAAGCTGCCAACTTGTGAACACCCCTGACTTACTCACCTCAAATTCATCATTTTTGGGTTAAAATTCGATTAATTCATGCTTTGTGCCAATTATTTATGTGAATGGGGTCTTAAGTGCTATGCATGTCCAGGAGGGAGGTAGGTAGGTGGTTTTCTGCTTTAGGTTAGGTTAGGTTAGAGTCAAGAATGACCAGTGCTGTTGGTGAACAGTGAACACCTTTGCCATACCTAACTCTTTTTCTGGTAACAATTTATTTATTTGATGCTTTGTATCCCATATTTTAGTGCATAAAATGTGAGAAATTATTATTTTCATAGTGATTGCTATGTCCGATACTTATTTACACTAAGCTGCCAACTCATGAACATCTATGCCTTACTTACCTCAAAATCATAATTTTTGGGTTAAAATTCAATGAATTCATGCTTTGTGTCCATTATTTAATGCATGTGATGTGAGAAAGGGTGATTTTCATAGTGATTTCCATGTCTGATACTTACTTACACTTGCTGGCAAGTTGTGAGCACCTATGCCTTACTCACCTCTAAATCATCATTTTTTGGTTAAAATTCAGTTAATTCATGCTTTGTGTGCATTATTTTTGTGAAAGGGGACTTAAATAAATGCTATGCATGTCCGGTAGGGAGGTAGGTAGGTGGTTTTCTGATTTAGGTTAGGTTAGGTTAGGGTCATGAATGACCAGTGCTGGAGCTTCAGGGCCAATATCCGGACATGCCTTTGGCTATATTACGTCGGATAGTGGAGGGATTACTGTATAGTCAAAAACACTGTACAATCACAATATTTCAATAATGGCTTCAGCCTCGGGTGGGAGGGGGAAAATGGAGGATTTAAAGGGACAACGCAACACAGCACGACCCTGCTGTCTGGCTGCTAGTGGAGCACTAAGATTCTATCACTATGTACAGGCACATATGAGCCACTGCAGTGTTGCCAAGGTCTTACCTCGGGAGAGACACGTGGCTGCTAGAACGCTACAAAATTGGACGCAAATCAACTGAAAACTTATTTTTTGGTTATTTTTTTTGTGTGTTTTCATGCTATTTGAGGTCCTGTGCTTTGGCACACCACACCACAAGAAACGCAAATTGCGTTCCCGTGCGCGAAAGGGTTAATAATTTAATATAGATATACAACAGCATCTGCAATTCCTTGCAAAAACCATTAGAACATACTTAAATCAAATATCCGCTGCCTAATACATTACTAGGCTGTGGATATTTAAATAATATGTTTTAATGATTTTTGTAAGGAACTGCACATACTACTCTTAATATGGTAAGTAATATACAGTATTTTTAACTGATTATTTTTTATTAATAATAATAATAATTTAAAAAATATTAAAATACATTATCTCTGTTGAAGCATTTTAAGAAATGCTACTACCCTCCTGCCTCTCCCCAACAATTCAGCCCTCGCGACCCGCCCGAGCCACCCGCATCCCTTGTCCAGCCATGTTGGCAGCTCCCAAGACCACGTGTCCTGTGGATTGCGCAGTTCGCAGGCCACAGGACAGGTGTGCAAGTGCAAATTCATTTATGCAAGTGCAACTAAATTTGCGCTTGTGCACCTGCCTTTTCATGTGCAAAAGCGCAATATTGCACATGGTCTCATGTGGTGTGCAATGCGCAAACAATATTCACTGAAGCGAAAGGGTGCACAATTTCACTTTGTGCAAGTACTTGCGCAGCTGCCCAGCACTGCTTGTCAATTAGTGTAGAGATCATAACGCATCCCTACACTGAGCGAGTGGATGATGGGTTCCCCCCCCCAACACACACACACACAAAAGATAAACATTATTAAAAGATGGGAGACAATGAGCTTGACTCAATCCTGTAAAAATACAATTAGGTAAGCATATATATATACACACACACACACCTCACTGCCACCACTCACTATGTACCCTTTCTTCTTTCAACTAGGTTTTTTGTAACATTATGCTATCAAAACTGCATTGTAAAATTCCCAGATAAATTAGTTTTGCAAATTGAAAGTCTACTGTATTACACTCTACTGCATATTATGGCACTATTTCTAAACACAGCATCCAGTTGTACTCCTGTACTGCTTATAACAAAATCAGAGACTGACCTCAACAAAACTCTTGGTAATAAGGTGCTGGTACTTGAGCTTGACCTTGGGATCGACAATTAACCTCATGACAGTGTGGTCATCGACAAGGATGGAGCAACCATGAGCAGCACAAGATATGGTCTGCCCCATACCCTCATCTATGATCTTAGTGGTTAAATATTCCGTCCAACAGTTGGTGCAAAACCGGTGACCGCACTCTATACCCGTCATCATCTGAAAGGAACAGTATGATAACTGCACTCATCTTCTTTCACATGTAGCAAAAGGGCTAATAGTATCAATGGATCCTCATCACATTATCCCATCAATACTTACAAATAAGCAAAAATTCAATTGGTAACACAGCCTGCCTTGACTTGGATAAGAAATCTATCTATCTATCTATCTATTGCCAGATGCATTAATCCCGTAAGGGGTGGCCACAAACAAATCGCCTCCATGTCGCCCTGTCCCCCGCCACTTCATTGCCCTGCTCCCAGCTCACACTCCCCTCTCTCATATACTTCTCCACTCCATCCCTCCATCTCATCCTTGGCCTCCCCCTCCCTCTCCCCCCCTCCACCACACTCACATACACTTTCCTCATCAGTCTCTCACTCTCCATCCTCTCCACATGGCCAAAACACCTTAACGTGTTTCTCCTAACGCTTCCTATCACATCCACATGCACACCACAGTGCTCCTTTACTTCCTCATTTGTCAGTCTGTCTCTCCATGTGATTCCATAGGCTCCTTTCAAATAACTCATTTCCACTGCTCTCACTCTTGACTTCTGTCCCTCCAACAAGGTCCAAGCTTCACTTCCATATGTTAGAGTTGGCATCACAATACAGTAAAACCTCGATATAACGGACTTCAATAGACTGGAATTCGCTTTTATAGGACTCGAGGAGCTACTGGACTAAATTCCTATATACTGGAAAAGGTCCGATGAAGTCACAAGCAGCCCGGACTGCCTGACCCCTTCAGCTATGTTCACCACAATAAGGTAAATAAAAGACATGTTTATCAGTGTACAGTACAGTATTATTATATATATTATACCATTTCATTAATGTAGCAAAGTTACGCCACAGTACAGTACCACAATGGTAGTCAAAACAGTTTAAAAACTGTTCATGCGATCCGGATTAATGTCTGATATATCGGAAAAAGTCCGGATTAGCAGGGGAAAGTCCAGATGTTGCTTTTATCGGAATTTCGCATTTTTCAGAATGGTTTGGGCCCAAATTAGTCCGTTATAGTGAGGTCTTACTGTACAGTCATGTAGTAGCTTTTTCACTTCCATGCTCACTTCCCTGTTTCTTATCACTGCATTCAAGGAACCAGCAACTTTTCTTCCCTGTTGTACCCTTTCAAGCACTTCACCTTCTAAACTTCCATCCTTACTCATCACACTACTCAAGTACTTTAATGAACTCACATTTTCCATTTCCTCCTCATCCAACCTCACTGTACATTCATTCACTGACTTCACTCCTCTCAAAGACCATCACTTTACTCTTCCTTACATTCACCTTTAGATTCCGTTTCTTACACACTCTCCCAAACTCATCCACCAAGCCTAGCAGCTCTCCTTCGTCTTCACTTAACACAGTATCATCTGCAAACAACAGTACTGGTAGTTTCCAAACACTGCCCTATCTCACTAGGTCCACTCCAACATCAACTGTCCTACCTTGTATCTCTTTTATAATCCCATCCATATAAAGACTGAACAACCATGGATCCATGTTTCAATCCAACCTTCAAATAGAAAAATTCACTCAGCTCACTATCCACACGCACTGCAGCCTTAGCACCCTCATACATACTCTTCACGGGCTTCAACAACTTCTCATCTACTCCATATATTCTTAATACTTTCCACAATTCTTTTCTATCCACCCTGTCATATGCTTTCTCCAAAACCATGAAGGCTGCATACAACTTCTTTCTCTTCTCTAGAAACTCTTCCACTAAAGATCTGAGAATGAATATCTGATCTGCACAACCTCTTCCCTTCCTAAAGAAATGCTAGTACCGTATATATATATATATATATAACCCAATGTTGCCCCAGGAGCAGCGTAGGAACCCGGGGCTAGGCAAGTTGGTCCTGACATTCAAGATGAGAGTGACCAGCCTCACTCATCCCCGAGTGGCATTACATGAGCAATAAACCCCAACCACCCCTTGGATATAAACCTTCACTGGCTCAATCCTAGTGGAGCGCTGTAAAAACCCACTAAACTACCAGGTGCCACAATTTGGTTACATGGTTACCAATCAGCACAGCAAATGGTTTCCTGGCGTACAGGAAACCATTTGGCTTATCACTCAGTGAAGAGTCACCAGTAGACAGAAGGAAGAGGAAAGAATGAAGGAATGAGAGACAGAAGAGGAAGGATGGAAAGAAGGAAGGAAGAGAGGAAAGGGCAGGCACCTGAGAGCAGCACTACATCAAGTGAGTGGATGGTGAGTGCCCCCACCAACCACTAAAATAAAACAAACAAACAAATGAATAAATAATACATACTGTACACAATAACAACTAAGAAGAGATTTAGAAAATCCATCCATCCAATCCTATGTTGCCCCACAGAGGAGCGTAGGAGCCTGGGGCTAGGGAAGTTGGTCCTGACATTTAAGATGAGAGTGACCAGCCTCACTCATCCCTACTGCTATAAATAAATGGCTGATATATGCATATACCTAAAGTAATAGATATTCATATATCATACTTACAGCAGAAGGCATATTAAGAAAGCAAATTTCACACTCCTCCATTCCATTTGAAGTCTTAACAGCTACCTGCAATGAAAAAGATGAATTGTACTGTACACACAAATATAATGAAAATTATGAATAAACTTCCATAAATTCATTCATAGCTCTTATAATCTTAACTAACTATGCCCAATAAATCTTAAAGATGGTTATGCTCAGATTAGAGTGCTCAACTGTTATCTTGGTTTAATTTATGCTGAACTCAAAAATCTGAACTTAATAGGCTTTTCCCAAGAACCATGTGCATTTTGTACAATGGCACTATCTGATCCTAATCACTGCAATACTGCCACTGCTTCACTATTATATTAATGAAGCTTCAAAACAAATAAGCAATGCACAGAAGGCCTACATTCATTGTAAGACTCCCATAACATTTATAACACTTAATATATGAAATGATACACAGCTTGAGGTGTTTTTGCAAGTATATATTGCAATGTTGTACGATGTATCAAACCATCCATAAAGTAGGTAAAAAATGCTTTTACTTAGCACCCCCTTGTTATCCTCCCTAACCCTAACCACACTGTCACGCTGTGGAAACACAGCATACCACCCCCATACAGTACATATGCACAACTAAGGCCATACCAAGATATTCAAATTTCATTTTTTCTTCACTATTAGGTGTTCCGCGTTGATAACAACCAACCTATGCAACTACAATACATGTGGTATTTAAAATTTTGACTTACAGTTATTTTCTGTGCCCATAAAAGTCTTCTGAATTGTGTAACTGTGCAGTTTAAAATTTCATGTTAACTTTTTTTTTTTTTCCCCCCCACATAATTCTGGCTACAGCTGAATTATTCTCTTTAGCTAACTAAGAATATTTCTAATGACAGTAATTAAAAACATCCTTTACTGACACATTCACTCCTATAGCAAATTTCTATCTGGTTTTCACCATGACCAAAGTATTTTATACACTTCAGAAACAACCTCACTGCAGTGAAGGGGTTAATCTTTTATTCAAATTCAATATGAACTTTTCATGTCTGAAACTCTGTGCAGGAACTGTCAAAGGGTGCAAGACTGACACACATACACACTTACCAATTTATATTACCATCTGGGTATGTACAGAACATAAGAAAAAAAAAATCACAATACTAGCATAATTCTAAGTCAACAGTAAGATACGAACTGGATTTAGATACTAGCTGATAACACTGTTAAAATCACTACAATATCAAGAGGAAAACAAATCAACTATCCTTAACTTTCAGTTGCCAGAAGCATTCCTGAGCATTTGTGGTGTCATACATTACCATGCATAAACTACATGTACTTCGAACCATTCAACATTCTGAACAACTACCAAACCCCTACACAACTCCCACACCAGTAAAATAAAGCTGCTTTCTCTCCCAACTTCATCTTATATACCCTTACATTAGCCATTCAAACCACCTGGAGATCTGAAAGGATTCTGAACAAAGTGCCTTTTAGGTTCCTTTAATCTAGATCCTTCAGGAGAGAGACCCATCATTATGACAACTAACCTTATCCTCCCAATCAATCATTCCCCCTTCTTCAGTAATAGTTAGTCCTATGCTGAACTAGCAATATCTTCACAAGCAACAAGCCAGCTCCACCAGCACCTGCACTCGCTAGAACACTGATTTGTACTAAACATAATGATTACTTCATCAACAAAATCAACTACTATTTTTTCTTCACTCCGACACACGTGAATCTCACACACACAACTTCCAGTCACTCTCTTCAACCAATCACTTCCCTTTGAGACATCTCCTAGTTTTTGGACTTGGTCTGAATACACACATGACTTTTCCTTGACAGACAGGAAACATTAACACAAGAGCATCTCAGAAACTTGATGCCTTGAAAATGTTTAATGGCAATACCTCTGGACAACAGAAGGAATCACTAAAAACCATCTATAAACAGTTCATCTTAACAACAATCAATTACACAACCCCAAGCTGGGCTCCCACCTTTACAGCCACAAACAAGGAAAATCTTTAAAAAACACAAAATTAAGATTTAAGAAAAACAACTGGGTGCACAAAGTCTGAGCTCACCTGCACTTTGAAATGTAAGTACTCTCAGTCAAGAATCACATGAACATGGGATACACAATTCAAATCTTCAGCACAGGATACATCCCACCCTTTTAATTTCATGTTGCATCACCCTCAACCACAAAGATCCAATAAAAAATGAATAACAATCCTAACAATTTACAAAATGCCTCAAGAATATCCCTCTTCCTCCACCCAACACTAAACTTCACAAATAAACAAGCAACAGTTACCACAGCCAACTAAAACCTCCATCCCAACAGATTCCTTTTTGAACCCCCAGGAGACATTCAGTCCACAAGAATTATCCTTCCCAGAGAGACATGAGTGCACATAGCCAGACTACTTTCCTAACTTCAGTTGCAACTAATAGTAAAACTCATAACAATCCACTACATCCTCACTGCAATGCAGCCTCTTGCACCACAACACACTTACCTCATGCACCTCACTTTCACAACATAGATAATCCTTCAACATAACTTCAACAAAAGATCTCTGGGAGCGTCCGGCTGAAGTGGTTGGTTTCTTGCAGTCCACTGGGTTCATGTCCAGTTCACCCTGGGGCAACAACAATAACAACAAACTACTTCATAGGGTAACACCAACTCAATATCCATATAGAAGATAGGAAAGCTGCTAAAATTTAAGAAGGAGAAAGTATGATACTGTATTTGATAATGGGTAGTACATCATTACTGGGGGGGGGGAGAATTTAACCCCTTCACTGCCGAGTTCCTTCGAAAATCTTGTGCACCCTACACTGAGTCGTCGTGAATTTTTCTCTCTCAATTTTGAAAATTTGGACTACAATTACTGGATGGAAGGCAAATTCTCCTATAATCAACAAAAAATAAATCCCATAATCCATCAACATGTGTTATTGTACTACAAATTCTTACTGTATATCGGAGTTACTACAGTAAAAACAGCTTACGATATGACTTTTTTCTTGGCGTGATCCCTCTAGAGTGCAACTTGTGACTGCCAGAACCCCAAAGGAAGTGTGCAATCCAACCACTAAATCCTATATTCAACAGTAAAATGAGCCAAATACAGCTTCCAAAAGAAAAGTGCAAATCCCTTGAACCCCCATATAGCACACCCAGAGCTATCAAGTAGAAGAAACTCCTCTCACACTGTGACACATGTAGCCTAGAGAAACATCATGAGCACGGATGACATCACTGGTAGATCATGTCATTTTTTTTTTTTTTTTAATGCAAGGAAGAAGGAACCAAAGGCCACAGGCCTGCATACTGTTCCTTCCAAGAAAAAGCAAAAACAATACAAAAGAGAGCCAAATTCAAGATCCGTTCATTTCGAGATGCCTGGACACACTGCGTTTGAAAGACTGGAGATCATAGGAAGTAGGAAATACAGACAAAGGAAGACAGTTCCAGAGTTGACCAGTTGCATAAATGAAGAACTGGGAGTAACGGTTAACTCTTGCATTAAAGAGTTGGACAGAAAAGGGATGAGAGTTTGTTGCTAGACGGGTACTACGTGCCCATCGTAGAGGTGGAGGGATGCAAGCAGACAGTTCAGAAGAACAGTGACCATTGAAGTAGAGATAGAAGAGAGATAAAGATGCAACAGTGCAGCGAAGAGACAAAGGTTGAAGGGAATCAGTAAGAGGAGGAAAGTTAATGAGACGAAA
>JAGKTI010006671.1:0-14165 GCA_018397915.1 Birgus latro | reverse complement strand
GTTAGGTTAGGTTAGGTTAGGACCAGACATGAAATTAACTGCTTCAACCTTTTTTCTAGCTGTTTTACTTAAGAACCATGCATGGAAAAATTAAACAGCAAGCAGGAAATTATGATTAACATTTTCGGTAATTTTTTAACACATGTACAGCATGATGAAAACACGTTAGGCATGAAAATCTTTATGGTAACCATAGGTTAGGTTAGGTTAGGACCGGACATGCAATTCACTGCTTCAACCTTTTTTCTAGCTGTTTTGCTTAAGAACCATGCATGGAAAAATTAAATAGCAAGCAGGAAATTATGATTAACATTTTCGGTAATTTTTTAACACATGTACAGCATGATGAAAACACGTTAGGCATGAAGTTAGGGTACTTACGAACAAAAAGCGGCCGTCCTGATGTAATAACCCACTCTATCATCTCAGACTCTGACAGGAAGACGTTGCACCTAACACACCTTTCCACTTTAGAATCACCAGCACTTCTCACCAAGGTTTTTTTTTATAACTGGAATAACATCACTTCACTGCACTGTACACAACAGTAAATTCCCGTGTGGTCTTGTGACGATCCATGGAGCCTTGTGAACTTAGCAGCAGCTTTCAGCTCCGTTCCACGTACCAACACACCAGCAGCACGTTGCTGTTGATACGAAATCAACGTGGAGCGGTCGATGTCTGCATACTTAGGAGTAAACATCACCTTCCTCTGCACGTTTCATCTGGTCTTCGATGCGAAATCAGCCGTGTACTGCTGTAGTTTGTCTCGGGACTTCTTGATATCAAACAAGGTGGAGCGAGGGAGGTTGAACTCACGTAAGATGCGCCCTGTTGACCAGCCGGCGTCCACCTTGTCCAATATCTGCCTCTTCTTCTCCAGAGTCAGAACCACTCTTTTCCTCTTCTCAGGAGGCAGGGCCATCATCACACACATGATGAAGAAGGTGAAGAGCAGTATCAAGCACTGTAGGAGGTAGGGTATCGCCACAAAAGCAATCACTTCGGCCGCCATTTTCGGAGTTGTTCACGAGGGAGGAGGGGAGTGGGTAATGGCGACCGATAGTGGCGTCACGAGTGTAAACAGAGGGGATCGGCGCGCGCAGGAAATTCAAACTGACGCGGTCCCAAAAAATCGAAAATTAATCGATTTTTTTCGAATTTTTTTTTCATTTTGGGGGTTGGGCAGCCCAGAATGTCCGGTTAGTGAGTATGTCCGGTTATTGGACGTCCGGATATTAGACGGATTACTGTGGAAATGTAGAAGTGAAAGCAGAAAGAAATGTGAAGGTGTGAAGGATGTAGGTGGTAGATTTTTAAACCATGGAGATGAAGTAAGGGCCAGATGGAAAGAATATTTTGAAAGCCTGATGAATGGTAATAGAGAAAGCAGAGCCACTGTAAACAGGATTGGTTTTGGGGGTGTGCAGAGAAGGAATGCAGTACCAGGAAACGTGACACTTGCACAGATGAAGAGTGCTGCGAAGTAGCTGAAAAATGGGAAAGCAGCTGAGGTTGATGAGGTGTATGCAGAGATGATTAAGTGTAGTCGAGAGAGCAGAATGAAGTGCTTGTTGGAGATATGTAAGAAGGCATGGATGACTGATACTGTGCCAGCACAATGGAAAAGGGCTGTGATTGTACCCCTGTACAAAAACAGAGGTGAGCAAAGTGAATGCAAGAATTATCATGGCATAAGTTTATTGAGTGTGGTAGGGAAGGTACTGTATATGGAAGAATATTACCATACAGAGAAAGTAAGAGAAATATCAGAAGTCCTAGTGAGTGACAAACAGGGTGGCTTTAGGAATGGCAGAAGATGTGTGGATGGGGTGATGAGAGAAGTAAAAACACGAGTAATGGAGAGGGGGAGGGCGTTGGTAATGGATGGAATATCTCAAATTTGTTGTATGCTGATGATGCAGTATTACTTGCAAATATGGGACAAGAACTTGGTAGACTAGTGCAGAGTTTTGTTGATGTCTGTGAGCGTCGTGTCTTGAGAGTAAATGTAGAAAAGAGTATAGTGATGGTTACTGAGAGAGAAGGTGACTCCCAGTGTGATGTTACAGTGAATGGAGAGACTGAATTGGTGACAGTGTTCAAATAGGCTACATGGGTGCAGAGAGGAAAATGTGCAAAAGAAGTGGAAACCAGAGGGACACAAGGAAGAAAAGTAGCTGGTGCAATGAAGGCCTTGATAAGAAACAGAGGCTTGAGTGTTCCAGCTGCATGAAGCTTACATGAAGGAGTGTAATTGCCATCTTTAACATATGGATGAGGAAAGTATTTGGAGTACAGAGTGTACAGGATACGAAATAATGTGTTTCGTGAAAGATGTAGAGTAAGGAAATCTGTGGACACCAAAATCGAAAAGAGTGTACTGAGATGGTATGGTCATGTGGAGAGAATGGATAACAATAGAATGGTGGAAAAAGTATAGCTGAGCGAATCTGAAGGAGGGAGGAGGTGAGGTAGGCCAAAGAGAAGGTGGAGGGACATGGTGGATGAGTGTGTGAGGAAGAGAGGTTTGGAAGTCAGTAAGGCTAGGGGACTGACAGGAGATCAAGGTGCTGGATGAATATTGTGAGGAGAAGTGCATGATCATGGATTTGGCACCCCTTTTAATGTGACAGCGTCTGGACTGACTCTGGTGGATACATTTAAGTGAAGCTACAGAACGTGGTGAATGTCTTTGGCGTATCAGATACAGCCAAGATTCCGGGGGCTTGAATGATGAGTGGATGGATGCATGGCCCATTGGAATGGACAAAATTGGGCTGTCTGGACACTGCTACTCCTCACCCTCCCCTTGGGTGGGAAAGGAGGTCCGGATGATAATGATGATGATGATGATGATCTATCTATCTATCTATCTATCTATTGCCAGACACCATAATCCCGTAAGGGGTGGCCATTTGACTTTGAGTTATTTATTTTACGGGGAGGGGCACTAACCCTCCACCAACCCACTTGTTGACACGTAGGGAGCACGTATGGTTTGGTTATATGGTTACCACCCAGCGTTGTAAATGGTTTCTTGGTTTACAGGAAACCATTTGGCTTGTCACTCAATGTAAAGTCACCTGAAAATGAAAGAAGAGTAAAGAAAAGTAACAGGAATGATGAGAGATACAAGACAAGAGGAGGGTAGACAAAGAAAGAGAATGATAACGGTGAAGGAAGAAGTAGGCAGCACTACATCAAGTGAGTGGATGATGGATCACCACAAAAACAGAAGAAAATTGCTAAATATGGTGGTCCTATGTCTCTTTAAGGATTACTACATAATGCACTATTAAATGAGGTAAACATTTGCAGTACATGTTTTACTTTAAGCAGCAGAAACACCCTACCAAATCAGTTCTTCTCCCTGATAGTCTTTTATATTTTTCTGTTTATCTCTGGGGTGGTAACTGAGCCTTTCAGGTTAAATTCCTCTCCCTATTATTTTTAGCCTTGTTCATTCTGCAGTAGCTTTCAAATGTTTCTAGTGTAATGCCAGATACTTCAAACATACAACCCTGCTGCCTTTTAGTACCCCTTCCTAACATTATATTTTAATCTAACCTAGCAATTCAACCTAATCTTACCAAGATTCGAGTAAGTTTTAGCAAGTTCATCATTACAAATGTCGATAAGGCATAGGGAACATCATAAAAAACAAAAGTAAAAAAGTTAAAAGAAAATATAATACCATGAAAACAGTAGCTAAGAAAAATACAGAAAACAAATGGGAGGAAAAGCATTTGAATTGGTTAGGCCCTTCTGCTGCTTAATGAAAAATGTACATTTACTTTAAATAATTATGAGATAGCTATAAGTGATGAGCCCATGATCTTAAGACTTGGTGTCTGGCTAAATTCTACCTTACTCTATGCAAACTTGGACTTTCAAGCATCTCTTCAAAATTAAATATGAAAATAAAACTGAAATTATTCCTGGAATAACCTAAAACATAATCATCTATTTGATGACCAAAAACTCAATGGTTGCTGGTGACCGGAATTAAATTGGACTTTCTGCCAAATTTATTAAAAACCACTTAAAACTGGGCCTCCAGCCAAATTGTACAGGAAGTTCATTTTATCCACAGGAGGTTCATTTTATCCAAAAGTTAATTTTACTTTGATTTAAAAAATAAGACCACTAAACACTGATAATTATGTAAGACCATTCTCTAGCATATCTCCTCTCACAAACTACACATCTGCATAAAAAAATACATATAGCTGAACACAAGCGCTGCTGAGAGCAAAAGGAAATACAAAACTTCCAACAAAGAAGACCCTGAAACAAGTTTTCATGGCAGGGAATTGCATCACTTCTTTTGGCTGTATCGCCACTCAAGACTCATGTCTTCGGGTCGAGGATCCTTGTACTCACATTGACGACACTGTTGACTTCCTTAATGCATTCTATCATATGCCTGGTGATATCTTCGGTTGAGAGTACCTCATAAGGGTATTCGTCTGTGTCCCTGCACTTGGTGCTTCCTGATTCTGCTTCACCCTCACTTTCGAAGTCCAGCCCCACGTCATCACCACTAGATTCATTTCCACTGTCACAGTCATAAAGGTATTCCTCGTCTGAATCCATTTCACCCCTCTCCACCACTCCAGACGATCCAGAGGGAGCTA
Source organism: Birgus latro (assembly GCA_018397915.1). Lineage (NCBI taxonomy): Eukaryota > Metazoa > Arthropoda > Malacostraca > Decapoda > Coenobitidae > Birgus > Birgus latro. Next base: position 9,525 of record JAGKTI010006671.1, on the reverse strand, counting down.
AATAGTACTTTTCCTCTTACTGCACCTCTGTCGCCTCTGTCTGTTTGTAAGAATGACGTCACATAACAAGGCCTCCATCAGTGCGTTCCAACACTCTGGTCCTTTTATATTTTGCTCTCATCTACTTCTCTCTTTCTAAATGGCTGGTTACTGTGTCTGCAACAAAAAAACGCTTAAGCAATATATATTAAGTATTAATGAAATTAATCGTTTACATGACGATTTCTCTTCTGCTGCTGCTACTAGAACGCATCTCTCGTCTTGCGCCTTGGGAATGTTTTCGTTCTGATTTATTGACAATATAAACTTCCAAAAGAATAGATACAATCAAATTTTATCTATGACCAAGTTGGAATATTTTAAAAAGTTGTTTCATCATTAAACGTATTGCACAGAAAGCCAGGAAATAGGTTATACAATCTTTTCATGTTGAGTAAGGAAGTTGATGCTTTCGGACTAGCTACCGGATTGACACAGAAAACGAAAAATATATGGCAAGCTCAACTCTGATGACAATACCATGCATGAAAACCCGGTGTCAGATAACAGACCTCAGTGTTATATGTATTATCTGAGTTGCATTACATCCTCTTACTAATTCTTCAACAGCCTATTAACTAACCATATACTGTCTGTTGAGTAGGCTATAACTAACCCACTGACTGAGCAGGCCACAAATAACCAGTTTTTGAGCAGGCCATAACAAACAAAAAAGTAGGTAACACAAGTTTCTAAGTGGGTTGTAAATAACCAGTTTTTAAGCAGGCCACATCTAACAAAAAGTAAGATACAAGTCATCAATTTTTGAGTAGGCTTTAATAAATTTTTGAGTGAATTTTAGTGTCAATGTTTGAATGGGCTTCAATCAATCTGAAACTGCACCAGTCGTAGCAAAGTTCATACAACCATCTACAGAACGACACCAAATGGCATGGTACTTTCAGTCCCTTTCAGTCCTTCGTTGCCTCCTCACGTGCTGTCAGCCTCTTAAGAGGATAAATAAGTATGAGAATTCAGAAGATGAATTGTGTGATAGGGTACAACAAGGAAGGAGAAGAGTACTCTGAGGGCGGTGAAAAGGAATCGGAAGGGTGAACATGGAAACAAAGAAGTCTTGCAATGATAGTTTAATGATTTGCATACTAACGTGAAAAAACAATGCCTGGATTGTGATGGAAGGACACAAATTTGTTAAGGGTGAGATAAGTGAAAATTAGTGACTATCTCTTTGCAGTGAAGATGCTGGCACTGCTGATCATTCACCTATCGAGCAAGCCACAAAAGCGATCTAGCTAACCACTTTAACCCTTTTAGTTTGCTAGGATAACGATGGTATATTTTTCTGTCTAATACGAGACGATTCAATACAGCTTGGAAAAATCCCACAATGTCGAAATAATCACGATTTAAACTCTCAGTGTGTTGATTAATTTAGCTATACTATTCTGATTTGTCAGGCAATCGTATACAGGTATTTATTCATCACTGGGCAGCCCCACATAGCGAAGGGAATATATGAGGATAAAATTATCATCACCGCAAAACATTTCATTCTGGAAAGCAGAGGTTCTTCATGACGAGAATTCCACCCCACCTATCAGAAGCTGCAATGGCCTATATGGTGAATCTGTAATGATTATCAAACAAGAGCAAATAAATGGTAAATCATATGGACCAAAGTTACGATAGTTCACAATAAAGACAGGAGACCGCCCTACTCTTCTGGTAGCGTTTTACATGATAAAAACACCTTTGTTCACCTCAAAGAATCGAATCACCCTTACCGACCCGAGAGCACAACCACGAGACCACACATTTATATGATTGCCCAAGTAAATAAAACTTCAGGACTTCAAACATCTCTGTCCATGACAGTCAGCCATCATGAGAACATATTTCAATTGGCTGAAACATTTGAAGCAGTAGTAGTGGCGAAACAGCCTGCTAAATTACAATTCCATTAGGATTGCCAGAAAATATTAAGGCAGGTGTTAATTTGGGAGACATAATGTTCACCCAAGTTATTCACTACATCCTTAGATTCTTTTTTTAATGAAAAACAAAACAAACCAAAACACGCAGCGCAATTAAACACCTTCGATTTACTGACGACAGTTACTTTCCTGAATTATGGTAGTCTCGTTGGGTAGGTAGTAAGAAAGTAGGTTTGAAGATGATCATGAAGAAACGAAAGACTGTTCAGCCCGCTCAAGAAAAATAAGAGCAGCTAAAATAAGTAAATTTTGTAGTTCTTGATACCTCCAGACAAATTTAGTTTGAAAATTTTTTGTGCTGGAGAAGATAAATGTAGCCTTCACTAACATCAACACTAGCAGCTCCACTGAACTGATAAATAAATACATTAAGCTCATTGTAACCTTCTTGAACTGAAGGTGTGAGATGTAGCCTTCATTAACACACAAGTACCCATGATTCAGCTGAATGAAATTCTACGTTAGTAGGATAATAATTGTCCAGATACCGTAAGAGTCAATGTACCGTACCAGTAATAACACTCGCAGCCTCCTGTGCTCCCACTTGGTTGAATCACAAAACCACTTTGGGCTGAATCAACTCGGAGTTGGCGGGAGCAGAATCTAGAGTTGTGACAAAGATATGGGGGTTAATGGTACCAGTATCGACACTCTCAAGCTCCTATACTCATTCTCTGCAAAATACAATCGTCTAGTGTAAACCGGAAGAGAATACTATACAGACTTGTCTGACCATGAGATAATGGTATACCGGTATCAACACTCGGACTTCTAAACTTCCTCTCAGGTATATGGCGTAAGTATACAATACTTGAGCTGCCTAGACGAAAGGGGTGAAAGGTGCCAGTATTAACACTTTCAGGCTTCTATACTCCCCTCTAAGTAAACAAAGATAGTAAAAAAAAAAAAAAAAACAGACTACTACTAAGAGCTGTATCGACCAACTGAAGGTCATTGGTCCCAGCATCAACACTCAGGTCTTCTCAAGTACTGTACATAAAGTTGGCATAAAGACGGAATGCTAGACTTGTATCCACCATGAGAGGGTCAATAGTGCTAGTCTGAGTACACTTAGGCTCCTATGCGTCCTCTCAAGTAGTTAAAGCTCATAAAGTCAGTATTAATACAGAACACCTGAGCTGTACCCACCACGAGAGGGTTAACTAAATGGTGCTAGTATTAATGATCTCAGACTCCAGCGTTTTGTGATATTACGGCCGTTGCTTAACTACCGGCACGCCTGTGCTGGAAATGATGGTTCTGGCACAGTGCGAAGGAACATATAGTGCAAATTTAATCACGTACCATAGCACCACCGAGTACCACACCCGTCTAAAGTTGTCCATTACAAAGAAATGAATGAGCTCTGTTTTATCCAAGGACCGGAAGGGGTGGAGCAGCTGAGTATAATACACTGCGCGGCCGCACCTCACAAACCCCTATGAGAAAACTAGCCCAAACTATTAAGAATTGAACAAAACCGTATTTAATAACGAAAAATGAAATTCCTGCCGCCACACACCAGCACAGAAAAATTAAAATATAGAGCAATTGCTTTTGAAACTCAGATACCAAATCCCTGTCTGTAGCATCCTCACTATCAAACTTTGGAACAACACCAGTTAGCAAATAAATTACGTAGCTTAAATCAATTATCAACAAAATTAAGAGAGTAAACGCTGTTAGTCCATAATACATCTTTTCCAAAAGGGAGAAACTTTTGCTGTTTTGACTGGGTATAGTCGTAGGGCGATAAACCTCACTGCCAATATTAACGACTGTATGTGCCAGAGCGACTTGGAGGCGTTTTGTCTGCGGCCACCCTTTGCGGGATTAGGGCGTCGGGCTATAGATAGAGATAGATGTGGCATTTTCAGATTATTTATATCTTCATGTGAACTAAACTTTCACATGTCACTCCACTAATCCCTTGCGAACGACTATTAGATAATCACTTCGCTAAGATGATAACTTTGTTAAGATTGGTAGGTGGTGGCGACCATCATTCACTCACTTGATGTAGTGCTGCCTACTTCTTCCTTAGCCTTTATCATTCTTTTTCTGTGCCTGCCCTCCTCTCTTCCTATTTCTCCCATCTTTCCTGTCACTTCTAATTACTTTTCTTTCCTTTACAGGTGGCTTTACATTGAGTGACAAGCCAAATGGTTTCCTGTAAGCCAAGAAACCATTTACAACGTTGGGTCGTAACCATATAACCAAACCATACGTGCTCCCCACATGTCAACAAATGGGTTGATGAAGGGTTAGTGCCCCTCCCTGTAAAACAAATAACTCAAAGTCAAATGGCCACCCCTTACGGGATTATGGCGTCTGGCAACAAATAGATAGATAGTAGACTGCACACTGGGCACAGTAAAATTTTGCGAGCTAACGAACGCATATACTTACAACACAACGGATTTCTCAAGACTGACTGGCGTTGGCGAGGCGATGTATTTTATGCCTTCCTTGGAGTTATAGTGTTTGGGAAGATAGGGAGGTTAAAATAATTTGCCCCCCCCCCACACAGACACACCGTTGTCTTCTATTTGAAGATATGTAGGATTTTTTATGTGCCTGATCTCGTTGACAAAATAATATATTGCATGACGTTTCCATAAAATTATTCTCCCCAGTCATTTTATTCCATGACTTTTGCCATAGAAAACAGGTAAATTGAGAGAGAGAGAGAGAAAAAAATCAACTCCTTCAACTCGATGAAGTAAACTGTTTTACTCATGCTACAACCGGACATTTATATTAGCTTAACGCCTCAAGTTCAAATAATCTCATGATATTAATAAAATCGTCTGAATAGCGAATAAAAATAGGGGAAAAAATAAAAACTCCCTCGTTCGGAAGAGATGATGAAATTTGTCGTCACTTCATTAGCCGTTTCTCAGCCACGGACGCAATTTGGTCTTTTATTAAAGCAATATCCCGACTACTTTATTCAGGTATGAAATATTCGCACATTCCAAGAATAATCAAGACAGTTTTCAATCCTTTGACTTACCGGCTTGTTTTCATCTGAGAGAACTGGGCCACTCTCATAACTCGAATTTTAACTCATGGGAGCCAGAAATTCGATGAGGCAGGAATGAGTGTCCTTGGTAATAGTTAATTAAAAACTTCAATCTGACTACCCTTGACCATCAACTGAACTGAAAAGGGTTAAGGGATCTTTTGCAACTGTAAACAAACAGACTATTCATCAGCTGAACAAAATCGTCTGATCACGTCTGACGCGCGCGCGCGCGCGAAATGGGGCGTGAAAATATCTACCTAATACTCGTAGGTTCATAGGACTCAGTTATGAATATTCGGGGTAGGCGTTGTTAGCTGCAATACTAGAGTTGCCCCGGTCATGAAAGGGATAATGGTGGCAATATAAACACTGACTCCTATGATTCACCCCAAATGAATAAAATCGTCTGGCGTTAGCTGGAATAGAACAGAGAAGATGCATCCGTGACTGGGTGGAATGTCAAAGTTTCTCTCTCTCTCTCTCTCTCTCTCTCTCTCTTACGCTGATTGCTCCAGTCACCTGCACCTAAATTCTTATTAGCTTAATTCTTTTCCAATTTATTTTGCTTTCTATACATTATTTCTTTTTTGTATACTGCTTTATTTATTATTAATACCAACACAGATTTCATAAATTACACAGAGGGGATTGTTAGCGAGATAATGCAGAAATAAGCTGCTAAGGAAGAGAATACATTTCGAGATCTCACTGTTTGCCCCCTAATGAGTGTGGTGTGTGTTTACTGCTTCCCCCCGTCATTGCCACTTACCTTCACACAGCCCCGACTTATCGCTAGGACCTCTCAGGTACGCTGTAGGGGAATACGAGGGGCGGTACCCATTGCCTCAACCTCCCCTCGTTACACCCTCTAATTCCCTCTCTCTGTCTGCCTCCAAAGCTGACATTCGCGAGGTCACCTGTGCAACACCAAGTTCATGGGTTCAAGTGCTTAGTGATATATTTGTCCCAATATATGTATCCAACTCTATTTTGGCAAAGCTTCTTCTGATATCTACAGTCTACTTGCATCAGGTACCGTGAGCCAGGTATTCTCGCATTCCAACTGTTCCCTCCAAGAAAAAACAAAACAAAACAAGATAACAGACAGCCAAATTCAAAATCCGTTCATTTCGAGATACCTAGACACATTGAGTTTGAAAGACTGGAGATCATAGGCATTAGGCAATACGGACAGAGGGAGACAGTTCCAGAGCTGACATGTTGCATACATGAAGAATTGGGAGTAACGGTTAACGCTTGCATTAGAGTTGGACAGAAAAGGGATAAGAGTTTGTTGCTACACGGGTGCAACGTACCCACCGTGCTGGTGGAGGGATGCAAGAAGACAGTTCAGAGAACCAGTGACAGATGAAGTAGCGATTGAAAAGAGATAAAGATGCAACAGTGCAGAGACAAAGGTTGAAGGCAACCAGTAAGAGGAGGGGATTAAAAGGGATTAAAGAATCCCCGAGCTAGACCTTACAATGAGATCATATAGCCCCGCTAGGTAACAGGAGGGCGCTACCCCTCCCGGCACGGCAGTCCCGGGCGCGGCTCGAACTCGCGACCCCCCGGTCCCGAGCTTGATGCTCTACCTCTGAGCCACCGTGCCCCCTAAGAGGAGGGGAGTTAATGAGCCTTTGACTTCACCTTGTTAAAAGCTGTATGTGGGGAACCTCCCCACACATGAGAATTGTACTCTACACAGGGGCGACTAAAACCCGAGTATAAAGTCAACATCTGAGAAGGGGTAATTAAGGCACGGAGTCGGCTTTGCACATCCAATCTCTTGGAAACAAATTTTACAGGAGAGGTAATATGTTCTCTCCAAGATAAATCCCGAGAGAATGAAACCCCAAGTATGTATGAGGATGATGCAGGATTGGGCTGGGTATTGCTAAAAATTAGAAGGTACTCCTGTGGAAGATTTTGACGGGTTGATATATGTAAGAACTGAGTGTTTGATGTAATAAAATCGACAAGATTATTTTTACCCCAATCAGAAATATTAGCCAAGTCAGACATTAGGTGTGCTATAGCCTCATCCCTCGTTTGTTGAAGTAACTGCTGAGATGGAAACTGCAGGAAACGAATGGAAAGGTGAAGGGAGGAGTCACCAGCGTATGAGTGGATAGGGTTAGATGAACAGCTTAGATGATCGTTGGTGAATAAAAGGAAGAGAGCTGGTGATAGGACAGAACCCTGAGGAACACCACTATTGATAGCACTAGAAGAAGAACGATGGCCGTCTACAACAGATGCTATAGAACGCCCAGAAAGGAAGCTAGAGATGAAGGCACAGATAGAAGGATAGAAACCGTAAGAGGGCAGTCTGAAAATGAAAGATTTATGCCAGACTCGATCCAAAGCCTTTGAGGTGTCAAGTGCAATGGCAAAGCTTTCGCCAAAGTCCCGAAAGGAGGATGACCAGGAGTCTGAAAGGCAGATGAGAAGATCGCCATTGGAGCGTCCCTGGCGGAGCCCATACTGACGATCAGAAAGAAGTATGTGGTAGGAAAGATGCCTTTTTTTTTTTTTACTCGAAAACTTTTGAAACACAGGATCCTAAAGCAATTGGACGATAGTTAGAGGGTTGGGAATGGTCACTCTTCTTTGGAACAGGCTGAGTGAGAGCAAACTTCCAGCAAGAAAGAAAGGTGCAAGTTGATAGACAAAGGCGAAAGAGTTTACCTAGGCAGGGTGTAAGCACAGAAGCACAGTTCTTGAGGACAAGAGGAGGGACTCCATCAGGCCCATATGCTTTATTAGTACTGAGGCCAGTGATGACAGAAAATACATCAGCTGAAGAAATTTTAATGTCAGCCAGGAGGAAGTCAGAGGGGGTAAGTGATGGAGGAACATCACCGAAATCGTCTAAGGTGGAATTGGAGGAGCAAGTCTGAGCGAAGAGTTCTGCTTTATCAGTAGAAGAAATAACTACAGAACCATCAGAGTGGAAAAGAGGAGGGAGGAATAATGAGGTAAAGTTGCCAGAAGGAGGGGGAAGAATTCGAGTTGGAGAGTTCAGAGCATTTAGTACGAGTGAAATTATTTTTAGCAGAGCGAAGAACAAACTTAGCACGATTCCAGGCAGAAACATAAGAGATGAGATTCAGGAGTGGGTTGGCTCCAGTTCACTTTGTAGGCCTTCTCCTTTTTGTGGACAGCATTAGAAGTTGCGTGATTAAACCAAGGATTTTTGCATTAGTCAAAAGATATGAAAAAGGAATGTATGCTTCCTTGCCCGAGAGAATAACCTCCGTAATGTGCAAGGCACACTCAGATGGCTCTTGGTCATGGAAGCAATAATCATTCCAGGGAAAATCAAAGAAGTGCAGCCTGAGGGCCTCCCAATCAGCAGCTCCAAAGTGTCACAGTCAACGCTTCTTTGGAGGGTCCACAGGCTTACTGAAGAGACAGGACAGGTTAAGGTGATAAGACCGTGATCGGAGGAGCCCAATGGAGAGGAAAGATTAACAGCATAAGCAGAAGGATTAGTTGTAAGGAAGAGGTCAAGTATGTTGGAACTCTCTCCAAGGCAGTCGGGGATATAAGTAGGGTGCTGTACAAGCTGCTGTAGGTCATTAAGGATATAAAAGATGTAGGCTTGTTCACCAGGTGGATCAGTGAATGAAGAGGAGAGCCAAAGGTGGTGGCGAACATTGAAATCCCCTAAAATTCAGAGAGAGAAATGGACAGGATAAATTCCATCTTAGAAGGTACCGGGTATGTTTCATAGTCGGTAAAATTAGAGGATAAGTAAACAGCACAGATTTACTTAGTCAAAGAATGACATGAAAGCCGAAACCAGAGAACAGTAAACTCAGGAGATTCAAATTCAGGAACAAGAGAGCAAGATATGTCGTTGCGTACATATACACAACAGCCACCTTTGGCTTTGAAATGAGTATAGAGAGAGTGGAAGGATAAAGAGAAGGGTTTGCTATCAGTCGCCTCAGACAGCTGAGTCTCAGTTAGGAAGAGAAGGTGAGGTTTAGAGGAGGAGAGGTGTTGCTCAACAGAGAGAAAGTTAGAGGAAAGGCCGCGAATGTTGCAGAAATGAAAAAGAAGTGAGTCAGACAGTGGTTCCAGGCATCTCGCTGGGTCGTCATCGGGAGAGGGGTGAACGGTGGGGGGCTTTGATGGTCCCCCTCCCCCCCTGGAGACTCCGAGGCTTGGTTTGTTGATACCATGTTTTTTTTTCCGTAAAATTTTGGATAGGAAGTGAAGTGTGTAATGTGCATGTAGTTTGGTGTTGACAGTGAGAGGAACCTTGTCATGAAGAGCATGCTGGCCTACTCTCTGTGTTACTGAAACACCGAAAAAGTTCAGCAAAGGGAGATGATCAGGAGCTAGTCCCGAGGGCTCATGAAACGGAAGCTCCAGCTCTCCCTTTCATCAGCTTTCCATCCAACTTGGGAGTACCGCCCTGCTCGACTGGTGCTACAGTCTACTCCCAGGCTTATTAAGCCGGCTTTTATTGTGTGTGTGTGTGTGTGTGTG
>JAGKTI010006670.1:18244-39839 GCA_018397915.1 Birgus latro | reverse complement strand
TGGAAGGTCTGCTTTTTCTTTTTTTCTTAATCCAAATTAGAGGGTCGAGGTTCCTGCCTGACATCGCCAAGTGGGGTATGAATATGTTATGACCATCGACCAATAAGCCAAGGTGGAGTGTGTGTGTGTGTGTGAGTAATAATGTTGATAAAGATACTGATGATGATGATGATGTGGGTGGATATCTTTGTCATTTCGTTTCTAATACTTGTCTTTATTATTACTGTGATGATGTCGTAGTTGAACAAGGTCGTTACTAAGTTTCCTTTTTCTGTCTCATCTTAGTACTTGTAAGGCTCGTGTCATCCTATTAAATGAAAATGATGATTGTGATGAGTGACAGTGTTGATTATGATGAAGGTGACGATGATATGAGTAAGTAAACAATGCTCTTACTAACCCCTCTCTCTTCTCTCCTTCCAGTGTAGCAAATGTGATGCTGTTGTCATCCCACCCGACCAGAGACTGAGCTTCTTCAGCGACTACAGCAGAGCCCACGCGTGTCCCTCTTGTGGACATCTCGACCACCACTTCGTCAAGCCACTAAGTTCCTTCATCAGAGAAGACAAGCACATGTGGTAGTGTCTGCGGTGCCGCCTCCGAGGGCCTGCGCAGCTCGAGGTGGGTCAAGTTTGGAGGAGGATGGGATATGGTGGTGTGTTGTGTGTGGTGACGTGTAAACATGTGATGGTGCGTTAGTGTGCGTGAAGGTGTGTGGTGGCGTATAAACGTGTGATGGTGTGTGAAAGTATGGAGAGATTAAAGTTGGGAATATAAGAACCGTAAGATCTTAAATTGAGAATTAGCTCTGGGTAAAAGAAATATAATAACTGAATATAATACTTGATTTTGAATATAAGTTATATGCAGTCCTTCACACACTCATTCACTCAGCTCATTCACCATTTCACCATATATCAGTATATTACACACTTACTGGCAACAGTTCACTTTCACTCATAACTACTCACACACACATTCACTTATTTGCATACCGTACTGACACACTGAACCCTCGACGTAAATAGTCTTATTTACATTTTTTTACGATCATTTTCATATTGGAAAGAACACACATCCGGTACAATAGGGCATTAAGTTATATGTACGATGATGTACACTATTTTGTTTAGTGCAAAGCAGTGAACAGTTTTGAGTTTGAACATTTTATTGAAATATATGATTTTTTCCAGCTTTGACAGAAAACAGTAATGATAGTGCGTTTTCAAATGTTACAGTACCAGAAATCAAAGGATAGATCTGATAGTATTAACTTTATTTTATGCTGAATCTTGAGAGCATTTATTTTTGTATTTTCTCCAGGATGAGTGGCAGGCGTGAGTGCACCCACAGAGCACAAACCCTCATGTTGTCACCGGAGAAGTGTGTATAGTGAACTAAAAGGCATCAGGAGGTAAGCCGTGGCAGGAGAACCGTATACAGTGGAGACAGTGGTTGGTAAGACATGGGCGGGCCAGAGCAGAGAGAAGTTTGTAGCTTAAAACTGGGGGAGTCCTTTATGATATGCTGTCTGGATGCTGATGTCGGCTGGTGAAAGGGACTTGATGGGCTGGTCGACATTCCAGAAATAATGTGTTTGTGGGAAAATATATCAGGGGGGCCCCTGGAGGAGTGAAGAGAGAGGAGTATTGTCGAGACAAAGAAGAAAGGAGTGAGTTTTGAGACGAAGAGTGAAGTGTAACAGAGACGGAGGAGAAGAAAGTTACAGAGACAAAGAAGAAGAGAGGAGTTATGCGGCAATGAAGGAGATAAGAGGAGTGTGTTAATGAGTTAAAGGCTACGAATGCGGTGTTATACAGGCGAGGAGGAGAGAGGAGTACGATAAAGACATGAAGGAGGAGGAGAGATAAAGAAGAGAGACTATATGCGAAGCAGAAGAGGAGGAGGACTTCAACTGTTTGGTGAAGATGAAATGTGTGTCTCGTAGCAATAATGGAAGCTCTGGAACTTGCATGTTGAGTGTGTGTGTGTAAGAGACCGAAACGGCAGACCATCAGTTGTGCTTCACTTCACAGACTTCCGAATGCTGCGAGAGAGATCAGTGATGGTACTGACTTTCCATCAGAGTGCCATGCCCCCCTGAGTGATCCAGTGAGAAGAAATCTGCAGAGGAAAGCATTTGTTGGTGTGGGCAGTTTGGTGTTACTTTTTGTAGTGAAATTGGGATGATGGTGAAAATGTACAAGACTTTGTTTACAAAAAATATAACAATAAACTAACCCATGTGGATCGGGGAAAATCTTTTGCTTTTGTTTCTGGGGGAGTCCACGTGAAACTTGTGGACAGACTGTAAATAGCAGTTAGCTGTATTCTAATTGTGTGATCTATTGTGCTGTCTCCAACTTTACTCCATAAGTAAGTCCGAATTTCGATGTTTCAACGTAGACATAGGCAAAGATCTTGGCTGACACAAGGCCAGGCATGAAAACTCACCCCCGATGTGAAAGTCATCTAAACACTGTAAAAACATAGATTAATGGAAACATTTCATTGAGATCGAATCTAAGTTTTGAAGTGGAGAACCGGTGGATAGCATAACATTGGAACAGGAGAAACACAGATGGTGGGGAGGAGTTGCAACTGGAAATGAACATTTTGAGAAGAGTTGAAGGGAGAAAATTTAGACAGTTTTTATGTTAGAAGTGTATGGAGTTTGTAAAGGTCTGGCATGAATAATGCTTCAAAGAGGCGTTATTGAGGGAGACACAAGGTGCTTAGCAGAGGACTTGACGAGGTGACAGGAGGCCAGGCGGAGAACAGGAAGAGAACAACGTGGACGTGAAGATAAGGCGTTGCAGTTTAATATCAAGTGTCCTGTAAACATCCGAACAGTTTAGTGATGGAATAAAGTAATATCAACAAGCGCTAGTGGGAAAGAACACCAAAGAGACTTGAGGACAGGAGGCAGTGATGAGGTGGAGAAGTAGGATGGTGAATGCAGACAGCTTGCAAGGAGAACGTAATGGGAGGCCTTCAGTTAAGGAAGAGCGGGGGTCGAGGCCTCCTACCCCACCGTCCACGTCCCCTGCGAGAGCGAACCAAGACCAGCTTCGTGGGACAGATCTCCCTGGTCTCTTCAGCCTCCTGTGGCCCACTGCTGACCCCTGGACCGCCCCACACCACTCGGGACGGCGGTTCAGCTCTTGGTCTTAATTGCGTCAGCTGGGCTCCGAGCTGATGACAGCAGTAACCTCATGGAGGGATAATGCCTGTAAGTTAGTTCAATGTGCACTCTTTTCTTTGTAATGTAGCTCTTACTGAGATACAGTATATTTCCTCAGATGACAAGAGAATCTGCTTGTATGTAGGGATGAAGATAAGGAAAAATTTTTAACAAGTCTCCGTACTGGATGTGTAAGGTTTTATACTAGTAGCTTGTGTTTGTGCTGTGAGGAAGCTTCTGCTCTCTCTGCCCTGGCACAAGGAACAAATTCAGTATTAAAATATTTGGTTAAAAAAAAAATGGTGTACATCACTAAAACCGTGTCCTCTAAATTCAGTAATAATAATAAAAATAATAATGATAATAATAATAATAATAAATGATATACTTTTTTTCATTTATCATAATAATAATGATAATAATTGTGCAGGGTCAGCAAAATGCATAAGCTTCCTCACTGTGACTCTTGTTTATGCAGAAAATCTGGTAGCACTGCCCAAGAAGTCGGGTGAGAAAGGTTACAGTCAGTCCTTAGTCATCAGTTTGTTGCTCTGGGATCTAGTAACACTGCTGAGAAACAACTTCAGACTCTCAAACCAACTTAAAAATCCAGAAGAAGTATTTGTACATCTAAAGCTATCTGCAGCATTGAAGATGTTTTTTGTAATGTAAGTTTAAAGCTAAGAGTCACACTTAGGATTAATATAGGACTAGGTATAGAGTAGAGGTAAAACTTTTGCAGTGAGCCGAAAGGTTAAATGTTATTGTAATATACGCGTGAATTGATCTTAGGATGTCTTGTAAAATCTGAAACTGGGCAAATTGAGAAACTGACATTTTTCTCAGGAATTTTTATTAGGAAGGGATTTTTGTGACAACTGAATAGAAGTTTGATTGCCTATTTTTTAGAAGAGACAACCAAAGTTCCTCATTGAATATACCAAAAACAATTGTTCAAACCCATATGGACGAGCGGCAAGGCTGCATAGTTAGACTAACAGCTTTCGCAGAACATCCACTGGACCGTCCTTAAATAAGAAGAAAGAGATCTGGTCAAACCAGTGATCTATTTTTTCAGTGACAGTTGATTCATCTGTGAATGTTTCTTTCTTTCGGTATGAGTAAATAAAAATACATTGCTCAGTGACTGGACATCATAAAACCAGCCTCAGTGACCCAAAGCTACAGTTAGATTCCATGACGTACCAATGCAAGGCTGACCATTATTTTTTATTTTTTTGACCTATGATGACCTGACTGACATAATCTGACCTGACTTCTTCGGCGCAGACCAGTCGTTGTGTGCATTGCATAGATTAAGCTATTTGGGACCTGACACTTGTGACCAAACCAGCGATTATCTTTATCCATGTTGGGTCAGCGGCTCCTCATCTCACTTGACTTGACCAGAAGAACAAAGATGAGGATTATAAAAACTTAAGGAGGCGGGCGAGGCAAGGAGGGGCTACGGTAAGAGAGGGCATCATGTGTGGACAGACGTGTGATAGACTTTGGTGCTTCTTGCGCGACTAGGCAGCAAGATCATTGTAATTCCTATTAGTTGATAAATAAGCTCGAATCAAAATTATTCCTGGAGCAGTAAAGTAACCTACAGTATACCTTAAACATTTGCCAAAAACAAAAAAATAAGTAGTGTAAGTTTGGATTTACCCTCGCTTTACTCTGACTGAAAGTAAATTGAATCCCTCACTTGATTGCAAATACATCTTCAGTCGAATCTCCTTTCAAACAAGCACTGAATATCCATAATTCACAGATCAGTATATACACTGACATCACTTTGCCATTGTTCAGCATCTCATAAATCAAGTCTCCCATTCCTTCCATCACAAAATTTGTCTGTGTATAATAAAGATATCTTGACAGCTCGAGTGAGGGTAATGTAGGCCATCTTTTTGGGTCAGTCAGCCTGCTCCTGCCCACAGTGAACCTCTTTACAAACCTCCTCCTCCCCCCTCCTGCCCACCACCACCACAACACCAACCACTCCAAAATAATACCACAAAATCCTACTCGGCCTATTATTTCGAGGTGTGCTCATGTGCGAACTGAAAATGTAGTGGTTCAATTCGGTGGTTCATTTCAGTGGTTTGAGCCCCCTTGTTGGGCTTAGTGGTTGCGGTGCTGGTGGTGGGTGGCTTCACTCAGGTCTTGACCCCCGTGAGGTGACCATTGAGCAGAGGAGCAAATGTGAACCTGTACACTTTGTACCTTGTAATGATGTACTGCTGTTCTTAAAAATTTAGATTATTGATATCGAGGTAAAGGAAGGAAGGTAGTGGTTAATGTATTTTTCAGGTATTTTTAGTAAAACATGATGGTGTACGGTAAAAAAAAAAAAAATAGATTTTATAAGATTTTTCACATTCTTTCCCCATTGGCATAGGGCACAGACTTTTGGGCATGTGGAGAGTAATAATAATCCAGTAGCAATGTCTAGAAGGGTCAGATTTGCTCCTGTACTCAAGGACCGCGATCAGCTGTGTTGTGTCGCGAGGCGGAACCGGGGCAAACACCTGCTTGATGGGCCCAAAGTCCGTGGTCAAACGTGGGGTTGGATTCACAGACGGGCTTATGATCGGTTCTCTGTCGTAACCGTGATTTGTTTTCCCAAGAAGGACCAGGAAAGAAGTGTAAGATCTTCCGTTTTTCTTGTTTGTCTTACGAATACAATATACAGTATTGGTCACGAGATGACTTTTCTTGGCTTGTGTTTGTTTTTGCAAGAAGGACTAGGAAAGGGGACTGCTGGCTTTTCCATCTCTCATTCTTCTTGCAGAAAACAGATCTTAACTTACGACAAGGAATTGATCATAAATATGTTGGAAAATCCCACCCCATAGAATTTTCGGACAAAGTGAACCTTGTCAGAGTGGGTGATGTTCCGGTCATGCTGCAGCTTGTAAAGGCTACTACTATCAATTGGCTCAATTGTGAATATTATGATTTAGCAATCTGATCAGGTAAAAACAAAAATTTGTTTGCTTGGCTGAATTTGATTTGTTGACAAAAAATTGATAATTTATTCGAATTAGACTGTGCCTTGCTATGGATATATACAAAAAAATTGTGTTGCTTCACTTAGTATTTTTTCTTCAAATTGGCATGATTTGTAACAGCAATATGATGGTTTTGGAAAATAAATTTACTTTTGTACCCCCAATTGGCTGTGGTGTTCCTTAAATTCCAAGTTTTTAGAATAGTGTCTCTTTGGCCCTAGAGGGAGACGTCTTCACTGGTCGTCTGACTGTAGAGGGAGGCGGGGAGCGAGGACTGTCTCGTCTCGGGGTCTCTCATTTATTATGATTAGACAGCAGATTATTATCACGCCTCACAAGACTACAAGAGCCTCGTCTTTGTGTGGTGGTGGTGGTTGTGCAGGAAGCCTCGCCGTCACTAGCACGAGACGATCGGGGTTCCGGTTCACCTTGCTCGAAACCAAATTGAAGGAGGGTTCACATCTGCTAGAGCACGGGTCACTCAGACTGGTCGAACCGTGGCTGGCTTGAGTCAAAATTCAACGGTCTCAAATAACAAATTGTAAGAGAAATATGTTTAGAGATATGAATTGGCAGAAAATACAGGGTAAAGGCATTAAAGGTAGGCTACTATGAAAAAGATAAACTGGTGATTAGATCGTTAATAACTAGGGTAACAGTATTACTAACTCGTAAGTCATCACATGCATGTAGGCAAAGATGCAGCTATAGAGCTCGAGATATATTCACAAAACCAAGAAAAAAAAAGTCAGAAGGGGAACACGGTTAGAAAATGTCTCCGTTGGCTCTGGAAAGAACAGGGAAAAAAGATGGTTGCCAAAACCTTCAGACAGAATAATAGTCGCAAAAATGAGAAGGAATGAAGTTAGGAGTTTGGAATAATAGTCGCAAAATAGAGAAAATAAGAAAGAGAATGATGAGATTAGAATAATAGTTGCAAAGTAGAAAAATTGAGTGAATAAAGAGAGGAAATGGAACAGCACCACGACAGCGGTAAGGGCGGGCACTCGGCTAGTGAAAGTACAAATATGGACCTTGCGAGCTTGGAGACCCTAGCTACATTGCCACACCAACTTGGCAACTCAACTCTCGTACTTTTCCTCTGTTCTTTGTATTTATTCTTTCTGGCCTCATTTCTGTGAATTTGTTTACCATGACTAATTCTCTTGTTATAGATAAGTTCCCCTAAGTCTGCAACAAATACATACTATGTAAACAAGGTTAACAAACATTTTCCTTTTAAGCTCATCTTGGGTTTCAAGTGGTAAACTCCGATATTTACTTTTTTAATTCGTCCATTTAAACACACAACTACTCTTTTTCTTACTTCAGAGCTTACAGTTCCTTTTACTTCTTACATATTAAACTCTGCATCCTAAGAAACTAGTTTGTAAGTCTTGCAAATACCCAATCAACAAAAATGAACCAGACCTACCACGAACCGGCCGCCGCTCAGGATGGCCAGTCCGCCATAGTTTGTCTGGGACTGTAGGCTTAGTGACGCGTGGGATCTAATGTGTTGTGGAGAGGAGGCGAAGTCGTGCATCATTTTCATGGAGTTACGTACGCAGTTGCTTTCATTTTACGCATCCTGCTCTTCATTCTGATGAGTTGAAGTCGTGGACATGATGGAGGACTTGCGGCCGACTCGTAATGTGAGTGTTTCTGTTTGTTTTATGTCTTTGTTTTTGCTGACTCCCAGCCTTCCGGGCGGAGCAAGATGTTTGCATCCCAGTGATTAGTTAAGGATTGTTTAACATCATACTTTTGATTGTTATAACAGTTTGTGATTCGGAACAATATTGCCACGTTTTACTATTGTTACTGTGTCATTCTGAAGACTTGCCTTTTTCGGATGCAAATAATGTAATTCCGCCTTATAGCATAATCATGTGTTGCAGAGACGTGGCAGTAATGTTTACCATAACGTTAGTTGATGAATTAAGGCTTATGCAATGATGATCACATTCCGAAACATTTCATGAATGATTTGCATCGTTATCGGTAATACTTTTAAGATTAAATTAGGAAAAGATAACTTCACCTTAGCTCTTCTGCATCGCACATTTGCTACAGCTGGCAACTCTAACCCCCCCACCCCGATGACGCCATTCCCATCGTATTATTACTATTTACAGACGATAATGCCATAGGAGAGCCCATTGGTAGTGTAGAGGTTGATCAGAGTCTTGATTCGGAAAGTCCCTCTAGAGGTTTGTAATATCGTCTGTTAGTAGTAATAATATACGAGAAACTTCATTGGAGTGAAGTGGCTAAAACCCCGAATTGCTTTTGTTGCGCGTCATTTCCAGGTCACGTTGGCAAGAGCACTGAGAGATGTATGAATGTGTTGTTGCCTGAGTGATTGAGGTGGGAAATTGCTCAAAAACACTCACAGAATCCACAATCACCCTCATGACATAAACTCTTTCCCCTCTACCTTACACACACCTTCACAAGTAGGTTATACATCTGCCCTCACCAATAGGCTATGCAAACACCATAACAACTCAGCAAATATCTGCAACAAAATCGCATTCTCACAAGTAAACGTAATTCCCCCACAACCGCAGCACTCGCAGTAACTGAACACCCTGACAATAACACAATCACCTCCACAATTCCACAAATACCATCACAACAAAATAGCCTTCAAACCATCACAACAATAGACCACACACCATTATACAGCTATAGATCCCAACAGGTACACAGACACCCGCATAAAAATCACACATATACACACACACACACACACACACACACGTGTCACAAGAAGTGTTAAGCTTGGAAATGATGGATGTTGATAGTTTGGAAGAGGTGTAGGATAGATGGTGGTGATGGATAGAGGAGTTGAAGGGTAATGGACATAAGTGGAAAGGTAGAATTGGCATGAAAAACTAAATAAAAGGTAATGGAAAGACAAGAAAGGTGGACTTAAAGTAGAAGAGAGAGAGAGAGAGAGAGAGAGAGAGTAAGGAAAAGGATAAAAAGAAGTGTAGCGAGTAAAGATTAAAACCAAGGAGGTGAGAGGATCGGGAAGCGCAAGAGTCGAAGTGCAAACGAGGGCGAGGGAGGATAAAGAGATGAAAGAGCGTGGCTTTAGGTTTATCAGGTAAAGAGCTAGCAGAGGAGGGGTGACAAATCAAAGGAGAAGGAACAAAGGCGAGGGAGAGAAAGAGGTAAATGGAGCGAAAGAGTGAGCGTACGCGGAGCAAAGAAAGAATGAATGGTGTCCAACTTTTTACTACGCTTCTGTTCGTGTTGCCACCAGTGCTCTTGTAAATGGACCTTCTGTTGTAACTCCCCCCCCCTTTTTTCACCCCAAACTCCACGCAACTCCCTACCAGGCTGTGTTGTAAATAGTGACAGTAAACGTATAAACCTCCCGCACAAATCAGAAATAACCACGTATTATGCAAAGGCACAAATCTGTCATTTTTTCATGATTTTCGCCTGTCCACTGTCTTGTGCAAATTACTCTTCTGTTCACAAATTTTTCTTTCACCCATCTACAGATCAGAAATACATTATACAATGCCTCGCTGTGTTTAGCAGACTTACCTCACCCAGAAACCAAAATTACTATACAGTTTAACACGAAGTTTGTTTCTGCAATTTTTGTTTCCATCCACTAAGCAGAAATATCTATGCATTATACAACGCCAAAACAGTTTTCTTTCAGTCCGCAAATCAAAATTAACAATAATATGCAACGCCACAATCTGTCTTGACAAATATCTCTCCTATCCATAAGCCAGACATACAGATTATATTATGCAATGCCACAAATCTTGTCTTTATTTTCTCTTCTATACTACAGAAAGGAAATGATACCACTAGTCCTGAATTTTCGGATTAACTACAGTATATAAGTCCATTTTTCCATTCCAAATTCAACCATGGTCCAAGTTTTAGAAGTACATAATTTTTTAAGTACTCAACCAAATCAGTCAACTACCAGCCCAGTATCATATATATATTTTTTCCATTACCGGTATTATTACTTGCTGGTTGGTTACTCCAGTTTATTCAGCCAAATTAATAATCTTTTTAATGTTTTTTTTTTCATCATGACTTAGTGCCACCTGTTTTTTTTTTTTTTTGCCCTTTTTTCAATATTCTCCCAGTGTTCTCATATCGTTTGCATTCCTAGCTCTCCATGACTCCCATACAATGTATATTTCCCTTGTTTTAAAAGTCCTGTCATCTGTCTTCTATGCAGTCTTAGTTCCTATCCTAAACAGTTAAGATCCTGTTATCCATCACCACCTTTCCGTTAACCAAAAGGCACACTCTCACACACACCACAGTAATAGTTATCTTAAGGCACGTTATTCGCAGGCTAACGAAGACGAACTTTATATACTACTGTTTCCAAGTGTCGCTTTAGGATATACAAGTCTTCCTAGGAAAAAAAAAAGTTGAGTAAGCCAAAAAAGGATATATATATATTTTTTTTAATGCAGAAAAAAAACCAAAGGCTGAAAGTTGTTAGGGAATCTGATGCACAGTTGAAGAACTTAAAGGATCGCAGGGAGAAAATATAGCTAAGAGTGAGCGTAAATCCATGACTCGACTATGTTGTTTTAAAAGACGAGTCCACAAAATAACCATTAAAAAAAAAAAAAAACGATAGGGAGACTTCCATATCCAATGGCTTGATATTAATTTTAAGTTGATCTTCTCCGTACCTACATGTCCCTTAAGCACTGATACATAGAAGATAGTTTAACCTTATTAGCTTAAGTGGTTTGTATAGCTTGTGTCATTTGCTCCATTGGCACGGGGCAGGCTATTACTAGGATTATGGCGCCTTGAAACAAAAGGTTAGTTTACTAAGCCAGTCTTTTAGTGTTGATAAGTTGAAAAGGAGGATTGTTTTTTTAGACATTTGAGATGTTTTGATAGTTATTGCTCTGTATATAGCGCAGAAGAGAAAACTAAAATGGTTTATTGCTTATGTAATTATGTTAGGCTTTTTTACTAAGTTGCTTGCGTAATGTAAAGGTTGGTTATTTAGTTCAGGCACTTTAAGTACGTATGATATAGGTTAGGATGAAAAACAGAAACTGGGATTAGCGAGAGCTCAAAGAATTACCCATGAACGGAAGAAAGTGGAGACTGAATGGGTGATCTGAAAAAGTGAAGGAATACTTATAATATGAATGAATGACTGATGGTGAGGAGGAGGAGGAGGAGGAAGCAGCCTTGTCCGAAAGCTGTGTTTGGAAGGCCGTTGCTTTTACGGTATACTTTTCTATATATGCTTTCTCTCAGATGCTGTCCTTCTTTCCATATTTTTCTCTCATTTCGTGTATGCTTAGGGATACTCAAATTTAGCAATGCCAGTGAGTATATAAGGAACAGATATTAAACAGGCCAGTGTTAGTGTGTAAAGTCAGTCGGGGCAGACCAGTTCACCCGATCCCTTTCTTCTGCTACTCTTCAACTTCTCATTCGCGAAATTTTCTCATCTTTTCTCCTGTGTCTTTTTCCTCCCCATGTTTTCTGTTCTTGATTTTCTCTTCTCTTACGCTATAGGTTCGCTTTTTTTTTTTTTTCCTTCCTGCTTTCTTGTGGACTTGTTGGGAAGCGATGATGATGCGTTTTAAGTACCGAGGAAAAATGAAAATGTCTGGTATGTGAAAGGAAAAAACATATGAATAGCATAGTGGGTTTAGAACGACTGGCGAAGGAAGGGAAGGGACACTTGACCAGGAAGTAGTGAGGTGTAGAGTGAGTTAGTGAGTTGAATTAGTGAGCTTGTGAGGGAAGCCAGAGAGAGAGGGTGCAGAGGAGGACGAGGGAGCGCGGAATAATCAAGGGAAGAGATAACAGAGAGTGGAGGGGATTCGTGAAAAAAAAGTTAAAGAGAGAGACAGGAGAGAGAAAGAAGGGAGAGGCGAGCAGTAAAGTGATAGTGAACAGGAGGGGATAAAATAGAGACAGACACGGAGAGAGAGAGAGAGAGAGAGAGAGAGAGAGAGAGAGAGAGAGAGAGGAGGAAGTGGAGGCAAGCAACAGAGTGCTATCCGTCCCTGCTTGAGTTGGTAGGAAATGCGTTTGGATGATGATGATGATGATGGTGATGATGATGGTGAACGAATGGCGTCAGATTGGACTAGATAAATGTGTAGATAATAATATACTGTAATTCATACCCCTAACTTAGATACTGTGATTGGAATCTTGTCTCGATCTTGAAGATGATTGATGAAGGTGATGTCAGACTGGAGTAGGTAGCTGTGTAGATAATAATTCGTATCCTTTAAATTTAAGTATTTTTTAAATTAGTTTTACCTCGTTCTCGGTGCTGCTCGAGGTGCTTCAGTCAGCCATGGCAAATATATATTAGTGACCCCTTCAGCCAGTTGACGTTTTCTCTATATATATGAATTCTTTGCTGCCTCCAGACGATTTCATTCAGCTTTATGAAGGCTCCCGTGTGGAAGATCAACCCCCTCCCGCTCGAAAAGCCTCTCATATTGCTGAAGAAAAATCGCTTGGAGGTAGAAAGGATCTAAATAAGATACGTCATTGTAGCGAAGGGGATTTGATAGGTATTTTTCCGCGTTGTTGGTGTTCTTGTCAGACCCCTTCACTACGAGCAGTCCTTCTAGAGGTGTAAAAAAAAATAAATCAGCTTTGTGTTAGTATGAGCGAAGTAATAATAATAATAATAATAATAATAATAATAATAATAATACGGTAATAATAATAATAATAATACGGTAATAATAATAATGTGTCGCGTGACTGATGATGGTAAAAATAAATGATAAATTGTCGCGGTACTGAAGGGGGTTAATTGAGACTAGTAAACCCTTTCAATACAATAATTAAATATGAAGATTAATAAAAAATGGTTTGACGATAGCGGGAAGAAAGTAGGACGTCGTACTGAAGGGGTAACCTAGAGTGTAAATGTAGTTAGCCACCAATTTTAACACCGATTTAACACATCCCCTTATCAGTGTACATAGGTAGGCTGTTATTACTGAGAGGTTAATTTGCTGGTCCCAAACTAACACAATTTAGCTCCTTTAAGATGCGCTGTTTATGATTAGGCTAACTTGTCACAGACTAAGGTGCACAGTTTCACTTGACACAGTCCAACTTTAAGTTACACTTTTTCATTATTAACTAACCAAGAAACAGTTTAACTCTCAAGGTGCACTCTTTCATTGTAACCTAACATACTTTAACCCTTAATGTGCACTCTTTCATTTTAACTCAGAAACACTTTAACTCTTAATGTGCACTCTTCAATTTTAACGTAACACACTTTAACTCTGCACATTCTTTCATTTTAACCCAGAAACAGTGTAGCTCTTACGGTGCACTCTAATTTTAACCAAACACACTTTAACTCTTAATGTGCACTCTCTAATGTTAACCCAGAAAGAATTTACCAGTAACTCTTATGGATGGTGCACTCTGATTTTAACTTAACACACATTAACTCTCAAGGTGCACTCTTAAATTTTGCCCTAATACACTTTAACTTATAAGGTGCACTCTAATTTTAACCCCGCTGCAAACAACACATTAACTTTTAGCCACATTAATTTAGTCTGATTTGTGTATAACTTCCGTTCACATTCCTGATAAATATGTATTAGATTTACTTTACTTCCCTTAACGATTAATTAGCCATGCACTACGTCATTAGTCAGACGCGTTAGTTAGTTAGCTGCACCACTAACAAGTCTACTAACCTAACTAGGCCTGTCCACTAACCTAAATAGCCACTAACTCTGCTCCAGTATTATTCCCTCCTGCACAGTTAGTTTATTATTTTGCTAGTGGAAAGTTCTAACCTCTAACCACGCCAGTCTGGAGTTTCATCAGCACTCCACGTACTTGCCATCCACCCATCTACCCACCCACATCCAGACTTTACTATCCAATTCCGGACTACTATACACCCACCATCCCCTACCCATGTACCCATCCACCCTCCACCTACATCCAGACTCCACCAGACACCCTTCCACATCCAGACCCATCCACATACCAACAAGTTATATCAACATTCCACCTCCCACCTTCAAACTCTACTGTCTATCCACCTTCCACATCCAGACTCCACCAAATACCAGTTAAATAGTTCCTGACCCATTATCCACACCCTGCAGTTCACCCACATCCACCTCTTACCATCCATACCGTATATCCAAACTTAATCCCACACCAGCCAAATTGTTCCTGATCCATTGCCGCCCACCCAGCTACTGTTATAGACCCACCTCAACCACCACCCACCTCTCACCCACTTTCACACTTTGCGAATCAGTCAGCCACCTCTCATTTCTTGATCCACCACCCACCTTCGTACACTTGTCATAGACTCACCATCCAACCAAACCGCCCACATATAGCAAACAGAATCTGACTTTTTATTTACCAAGACCAAATACGTTCTTAGAATCCCACCTCCTGACCCTTTCTGCACCCCTCCAGTCACCGTACCACCCCCTACCACACCCACCAATCACCCAACCACACCCAACCGCACCCCACTACAACCCACCACACCCATTAGTCATTTTATCCCACCTAGTCACACCCACCATACCCTATCACACTCAGCCACATCCCCAGTCACCCCACCACACCCTTATTCACCTCACTGCAAGCACCCAATTTCCCAAAAATCTTTTCCAAATTTCCCGCCCTCAGTCGTATCCAAATTGATCCCACCGCCCCCTAAGAAGGGAGACACCTATCCTGATTGACCCAACGAGGTAGGAAGCACAAAGAATAATCCCACCTATGAGAATGATAAATTAGATCTCTTTCCCACCCTGTGATACTTTATATTTTGATCGGTTTCCAGATTATGGCCCACCTAATTATCCATGTACAGAAGCCCACATAAGCCCCTCCAGGATTTGAACCACCGAAATAAATGATGACCTTCTGAATGGTTTTGAGCCTTGGCATCGGACTGCTGTATCTCATTTGGGTTCGAGACTGTTTCGGATAGCTGTGTCGGGACTTATATGGGCGATTGTACTTGCTTCCGTGTACATTTTTAACCTATTCAGTACGTTGATGTGTTGTTTCTGCTGTACTCTTGCTATCCCCGGACAGTCTTATACTGCTTTGGAGAGGAATCGGAGTTGGAGGGGTTAGATATCATATTTAACTCCTTCACTACCTGAGATCCTTTTCTAAGCTCAGTTAGGCTATGTATATGGTAGTAAGAATAAGCCTTGAAAATACGTCACTGTACTAAAGGGGTTAAACCACATGCTTATCTCCCACCTAACCCATACAGCCCACCAAGGATGATTTTTTTTTTTTTTTTTACATTTTTCTGGAACTCTTCCTGACGCCTTTTTTGCGTGCCTCACTCATTTATTCAGCCCATCCATTTATTAATCCACAGATTGTGATAATTCCGCCCTGTTTGTTTGTTTGTTTGTTTGCATGTTTGTTTTTGGGTGCTTGTTTTGTGTTGCCATCTTGCCCCGTGCCAGCTGGGATTACCTTTTTTTCTTTTTTTTAAACTAAAGATGAAAACGAAAATAATGGAAGAGGGAAGTTTATTTTATCTTAAGTGAATGAATTTTTTGCCCATACTAGGTTCCATGTGTATATTATTCGTAGTATTGTTCTTATACCCTATCAGTACGGCAGGTTTTTTTTTTAATTCTCTTATTCTTTGCTAACAATGGACGATTTTATTTAAAGTTCCGTCGTAGTGAAAGGGTTGGAAAAGTCTCAGCCAAGCCTTTCACTACGAGAGGGCTAAAAAAAAAAAAAAAGGTCTGGTGTCAGTAATAGAAAAAATAAAAAACGTCGTTGTACTGAAGGGAATACACTTCATGGCAGGACATTTCACAATTATTACTTCGTGTGTACTCTGTGAGCTATGTAAGTTTTAGATCATGTACGTCATTGCGAGCTGTGTAAGCAGTCATGTGTAAGTTGCACATAATTAGTCGGTAAAATAGAGGCTTGCATACTTGTGTGCACGTTTCGGAGTGGGGCTAGCGTACATGTGTGCATGTGTAAGAGTGGAGGTGTGAGGTGAATGCACACACGGTCATGTAAGCACATTGGATGTGAACATAGTCATGTAAATGTGATGGTCATGTTAGTGAATGTGTACATGGTTGTGTAGGTGTCATGTAAGTGTAGTGAATGTAAGTAATAGGTCTTAAGTCCTCTAAATGTGTACAGTGAGGAGCAAAAAAAATGGTCCACTATTAATGTTAAGGGAGTATTAAGGAAACCATACCTGTACTATAGATAAATGTATTGATTAACTCTCCATGCGAACAAGGACATACACGCTACGGTCCCCGACGTTGAGCATTCAGCCCCTTCACTCCGAGGACGTCTTTCGTGTTCGTGCTCTCACCAGACGATTTTCTTCAGTTCAGGAAGGAGGACTTCTTGTAGTGAAGGGGTTAATGTTGGCCATACTTAACCCCGCCAGTTCAAAAAGTCCATCCTGATTTGAGTAAAAATTTTCTCAGTTATAGCAAGAATAACCGAAACTTACGTCATCGTAGTGAAGGGGTTTATTGGAAACGGTACTACGGCGTCCGCGTGACTCTTCTAAGCTACATAAATGATGATGATGAATAGTAACTGATAATCCTACATAAGCATTGCAGTGATATTAGTCCTCAAACCGATAACAATTTTTTTCTTATCGTACACGAGCCAGGTTGAACGTCAAACACAAACCAACCCAGAGTTCTATTTTGAAGATTGTGAACCCCCCCTCCTACCCTCCCCCTCCCACTCTCCACCACCCCAACCCCTCCCCAGTTCCCGACGAGCGCGCCCTCAACCCCTTCCTTGTTATGACTCAAGTATTTTACTCTCTACCACCAGGCGATTTGATTCAGCTGAGGGGAGGGACTTTTGGAACTGAAGGAGTTTAAAATATAGGCCCCCCCTTAACCCCCCGTTTAACCCCTCCAGCTTAATTAACCCTCCCCCAAGCTGAATAACCCCCCGGGAACCGTCTGCTGGTGGTCTGATTCAAATGGGAAGAAATATCAAGTTATACCTTTACTTTATCCCCCAGACTCCCCCCTATTTTTCTTTGCTAGTCATCTGCTGGATACGCCACCCAGGTCCGTATTCTTGTAGGTTAAGGAGGCTTTGTGGCACCTCTTTCTTACCTGTCCTTACCTGGATTTCATTATTATTATTATTATTATTATTATTATCATCATTTATTATTGTTGTTGTTGTTGCTGTTGTTATTCTCTTTTTTTTGGCACTGATGCAAACTGTTGACCTTAAAAACGGTTTAGATAATGCAGAAGGGATGTTTATTAACCTTTTCGCTTGCTTT
Organism: Birgus latro; assembly: GCA_018397915.1. NCBI lineage: Eukaryota > Metazoa > Arthropoda > Malacostraca > Decapoda > Coenobitidae > Birgus > Birgus latro. Next base: position 22,309 of record JAGKTI010006670.1, on the reverse strand, counting down.
GGACGAACCAACATATTTTACGGAGGCTGCTACCAGACGATTTTGTTCATCGGGTAAATTCCGGTAATCAGAGAACCTTCTGACCCCTGGTGTACTCGAATTTCCCCTACTCGAATAAAATTTGTCCTTTTTAGCCTCAATAAAATACCCATGTGCGACCACTGCAGCGAAAGGGGGGCGATGTTGAAGAGGCAAAATAAATCGCTATGCAAGAGGTGTTAAGAAAGCCCTCCTGTGCCACCTAGAATACGCCACCCGGTCCTCAACCCCACCCAATCGTCCGTCCGGCACTCAGAGGGGTTGAGAACTGTGTGAAAAAAAAAAAGGGAAAAGATCGCGAAAAACTATGGAAACCTTATCTTAAAGTTGGGGGCGCATCGTCCGTAGGTTCTAAGGCAATGTAAGCTGTGAAAAAAAAATATAATTCAATTGGTTTGCGATTACATTATTCTAGTAATTTTGTTAGGTAATTTTAAGATACCAGTATGAATAATCTTTCGTTTTTTCTGATTTCATTAAGAAGTGGCGTTTGTAACAATTTTTAAGGTCATTTAAGGTAATAAGGAAATTTCACTTGTTTTCCTATTCTAGTGCTATTTTTTAAGTTATACATATATTTTTTTTCCTGTTACGAAGGCTTTGTGTGACTCTCAACCACTATTTGTGAGGCTATTGATTAGAGGCTATAAAGGGGGTCAGCTACCAGGGCGCGTCAGGTAGGAAGGACATGTGAAGAGGGTGACGTGAATGCTGAAGTGAATGGTGAAAGAAATGTATGTTATTAAAGTGAAATACATGTACAGTAAGGGAATTAACATCTTCAGCCCGAGGTCGTCTTTTATTATTATTATTATTATTATTATTAATATTATTATTATTATTATTTATACTGACATTTTTTTCGGGTTAGACCGGTAGTGAAAGGGTTAACTGTGGACGTGTCTTTCCTGAGCTGAGTAAAATAGCCAGATGGTAGCATTGTTATTATTATTATTATTTTTAATTATTATTATTATTTTTATTTTTATCGCAAGAGGGAATTAAGGATAGAGTTTAGTGAATACGTCTAGGCAAAATCTAACATGCGAGGCACGAGCTAGTCTAGGGATTGAGACTTAGGTTATGCTTAGCTAGTTTCAAATAATTTTCAGACAGTTTGGAAAGACGGATGATTCCCTGACTGTACTTAAAAAAAAAAAAGAAACAGAAAAGAAAGGTAGATTAAAAAAAAAAAAAAAGGTAAATAGCTACTCAATCGAGGCTCTCTAAAATTTTCTGTGGCCAAACAAATGAGGCTGAAAGATGATATACTCAAACGAGGCTCTTAACCCTTTGAATCCGGGCGACGTCCTTTGCAGTTTACTCTTTGCTGGTGCTGTCAGGTGATAATAGTCAGCTTGGGGTAGGCCTCTCGTACTGAAGGGGTTTATGAAGGCTACATCCAACCCCTCCAGTCCGAGGAAAGTCTCTCCTGAGCTGAATGAAATCGTCTGGAGGTGGCAAGAATAAAACGAAAAAGACTTCCCCAGGCTCAAAGGGTAAGATTTTTTAGTGGCCAAGGTAATGAGGCTAATTGATAGGATACTCAAACGAGGCTCTCTTAAGATATGTGTGCCAAGCGGACGAGGCTATATAATTATTTAAACTATTGGCCACTAGTTCTACAGATGAAGACAGTATTTTTTTTGTTTTTGTTGTGTGTGAATTTTAAATGGCTCTAGAGGCTCCGTAAAATTTGTGTGCCCATGCAGATGAGGCTATCTATATATATATATATATATATTTTTTTTTCATGTAACTGTTGGTCATTGTCACCTGAGGAATAAGAGTAGATTGAAAGTGATGAATTTGACTATAGGACGAAATGTTTGTACGATATTTAGTTTTTTAAAAAATTGGTTAGTGTGATTAGAAGGTTAGTGTGATGTTTAGGTGAGGATATGAGATGATGAAGATGGCGATGATGATGATGATGATGGAGAAAGCATGAGAAAAGAGTTGTGTTTGTAGGGCCGTATTTTCCTGGGCAGAGGGCGCTCCCTAGCACCTCTTCCTTGCCTGTTTATTTTTGCGCATTGAGCTTTACTGTTTCTCCTGTAAGTTATTTAGGAAAGATGTCAGAATTGTAATGAAAATAACTAGCAAGGGAATACGAAGCTGTGATAAGCAAAAAAAGGGGGGGCAGGCGGGGGAGGGGAGGAAAATTGATAAGACCGTTAAAAAAAAAAACATGCCTAGGGAGTCTCCTTAGCCCACGAGTGTACGGCGATAGAGTGATTGGCCGGAAGCTCCCGAAGGACGCCACAGGGTAAAGGGTTGAGAGGTCAGGGCACGGCAAGGCGGGGCAGGACAGCAGGACAGGACACAGCAGGACATGGTAGGAAAGCAAGACAGAACAAGGTGAGGTGTTGCAGGAAAGTGGGGGGGGGGACAAGGGATGGGAAGGACAGGGGTGGAAAGGACAGGGGGAAGGACAGGGGAGTACAGGGCAGGGGGGGGGACAGGAGAGAACAGGACAGGGCGGGACAGTGCAGAGCAGATATGGACAAGATAGGAGAGGGCAGGACAGGTCAGACAGGACAGGGCAGGGTAGAGCAGGGCAGGAGAGGAGTGTTGGCTAGGGAAGGACCGTAGACTGAGGCGACAGGCATGTTTGGGCAGGGCAGGGCAGGTTAGGGCAGAACAGTTGAGGACAGGGCAAGACAGGTAGGGACAGGACAGGCAGGAGAGGTCGCTTGGGGCAAGGCAGAGTAGGACAGGACAGGATAGGGCAAGGCAGGACTGAGCAGGACAGGGCGGTAGGGCAGGACAAGACAAGGCAAGACTGGGCAGGACAGGGCTATAGGTAGGTAGGGTGAGATGAGAGGGAGGGAGGAAGAGCGGTAATGGCGAGGCAGTCTTTACAAAGGGTGAGGCGGTGGAATGCTAAGTACAAAGGACATTAGGTTAACAGCATCACGACAGCAGGCAGACGACAGGGGATCTAGAAGGCGAAGGGAAAAAATAAGTAAATAATATAAACCACTAGATTTTTTTTCACCAAAATTATCCACGTGAATTGTCATTGTAAATCAGGATAAGCCATTAATTTTAACCCCTTCAATACCAGATGTCTGACTTGAACTGAAAGGAAAAAATCGTCTGGTGTTAGCTAGGAGGAAGTTGACGTCTCGGCATTGAAGGGGTTGATGGCGGGTGTTTTTTCCACCCCTCCACTGCCAGATGTCTTGCCTGAACCGAGTGAAAAAAAAATCATCTGGTGTCAGCAGGAAGGAAATAGACGTCTTGGCACTGAAAGGGTTGATGGGAGGGTATTTCTAACCCCTTCACTGACAAAGGTCTTTCCTTTAGCTGAAGGAAATCGTCTGGCAGTAGCGCAAAGAAAATACAAAAGTCGTCTGGTATTGAAGGGTGAAGAAATGTCAGTTAAGTAGATACAGAGGAACTCCATTGGTACTCACTGTAAGCTTGAGAGAGAAGCTTGAGAAGGCTTGATCACTGTCGGACGCCTAATCAACATTAATTTACACCTTAAGATGTGTTCTAGACGCTGTTTGATCAATATTAGGCTGATAAGTACTTAGCCGATCAGTAACGGTGATCTCCAACGCAGAATTTCTTTAGAGGCGATTTTGATGACGTCATCTTTTTCATTAATAACATCCCCGGGGTAAAATCGCCCGTAAAGGACAAGTGATTAGGGGTCATTTTAGCTGGTCGTTTTTAGTATCTTGATTTCAAGAGCAGTTAGACATAAATGTCACTTCCTTTTTCAGCGTTCTTCTTTTTTAACACTGAAATGTGTTCATTGGTAATATCTCGCTTTTCTTAGTCACTTAATTCCATTGCTTAAGCTTGAGTAAAATTTTACATTGATACATTTCCATACACTGGCATATTTGACGTATATTTTAAAACCATGTACGCATTCTGGTAATTAGGCGCAACTTTGAAAAAAAAAAATTCCTCATGCAAATACTTCATTTAAGATTTTTGGATGTTAGAATACCCAACTCCAACACACACACACACACACACACACACACACACACACACACACACACA
>JAGKTI010006670.1:0-17994 GCA_018397915.1 Birgus latro | reverse complement strand
CATATTTGACGTATATTTTAAAACCATGTACGCATTCTGGTAATTAGGCGCAACTTTGAAAAAAAAAAATTCCTCATGCAAATACTTCATTTAAGATTTTTGGATGTTAGAATACCCAACTCCAACACACACACACACACACACACACACACACACACACAAGACAACACTGAAATGCACAGACACTTTATTTTCAGTTTTGACATCTTTAATCTTGATCGTCAGAGTCTTATGGTTAGAGTCTAAGCTTAGTTGTAAGGATGACGCAGGAGAGAAGAGTTGTAGGAGTGTGTGTGATTCTTTCAAATATCGACGAAAGTTAGGGTGGTATCAAAATTATTATCCATAAAGTGTTCAGCCATTGGCGCGAAAGAGAGAGAGAGAGAGAGGTGGTTGTTGAATGAGAGAGAGAGAGAGGTGGTGGTTGAAGGCATTGTTTTCAGGAGGAGATGAGTGACGTGCTTGGTTGATGAGGATGATTACTGTGATCTGTTGGTACAGTTTATTGGGTTATAGGGTTGTGTTTCGTTTGATTGAGGTTGCTGGTATGCGTTATGGATGGGATATGTCCTTGTAGGGTAGATTAGGTGGCAGGGGTGTGTTTGGTATTACTTTCGGTGCTTGGAATTCATCTTGTTTGGCATTTAGGTGGCAGAGGTGTCCTTGATGTTACTGTATGTGGTTGCAGTGTGTCTGGTCCTGCTTTGGTTTGGTACGAGTTTTTAGGTGGGTGGACAGTACATTGTATAAGGTAGCTAGGATATTGTGGGCTAAATTTACTTAAAAGGAAGGGAAGTGCAGTTGGCAGTAGGGAATATAGTTAGAAGTGGCTGTAAGTGGCAGTGGATATGGCTTATGGAAGTGGAAGAGGATACTGATCGAAGTTTGTGACGCTGATAAAGGGGTGGTGTTTGGAGGTGTGTGGCAGTGTGTTCTGGCTGAATGTTCTCTCAAGTGGAAGTATTACTATTAGAGGCAGAGGTTATGTGTGTGGGGGGTTATGTTAAAGGAAGAATGGGCTTTTGTTTGAGTTTAGGTTTTTAGTGGCTGCGTTTTTGTAGGTGTAAAAGTGAAAAGGTTACCGTTAGAGGCAGTAGTGTGTGAGTGTGTGGTGTGGGAGAGGGAATATTCTGAAAAGGGGACTAGTGATTGTGGTGAGTGTTATGTAGAATGACACTGAATCTCGGTTGTGTAGAATGACGTTGAATCTCGGTTGGCTTGTAGTGCGCTGTACCTGAGTGTTATGCCAGTTGCAGGGTCTTCTGTTTCTGCCAGTGAAATATTGAGGAGGTTGTAATGGACGTGACAGTGGCGTAATGGATTCGCGTAGTTTGTTCGTAGCAATTCATGGGATCCAGTAGCTTGTGTGTAGTGGATCATGGATTTAAGTAGTTTATGTGTAGTGGATTATGGATTTAAGTAGGTTGGGTGTATTAGATGAAGGATTTGGATGTTGTATTTTTGGGGAGGCTGCGAGAGGCGAGGGGGTGTGTAGAGGCGGCCTGGGGTGTGAGTTGGCGGTGTTGGCATAAGTAGCCTGAATGGCGACATATTCTTAAGGGCTGTGTTGTTCCTACCAGTACAAATACGTGTTACAGCGGTTATGTCAGTTGTCACGGGGACTTCCTTCACTCGATCGGCTCCAGTTAAGTATACACACCCGCAGATACACACGAACACACACGCACATGCGCCTTCACACGCACACACACACACACACCTGCGTTTGGGTGAAGTGAGTTTATCATAGAAGTGACTATTCAAACATTCGGGTCGAGGTGATGTGGACGCTCCTTGACATGTCCAAAGAGTCAGCTGATGTGCCTTCTCTCTCTCTTGTGATTCTAGAGGGCGCCCATGCACCACGACGCGGATTTTTCGAATTTTTTTTCTGTGATAATTGTTCGCAAATTCAGTCATGGAAATTGTGATATTTTGTACAGAACTATTTCGATAATTCTTCCACATGAGTGTTTTTTTAGATTTAGAGCATTTGAATTAGACGGTAACAAACCCATCGATGGAATTAAAAAAAATGTTATGTAAAAGCTAAGAAGTTTCACTAGACTAGCATACAGTTAAGGTCGCAATCATCTCACTGCTTTCGACTTCAGTGCAAATTATCAAAGGCAATGGAAATTTAATAACAAACCGCAGCAGCAGGAGTCCAAAATTATCATGGCAAAATTTTCTTTGTAAGATTAACCATGAATAGATTATAATTACTCAGAAAAGCGAGGAAGTTAATATTGGCGACAATGTTAATTAAAAAAAGAGTAATTTGATAGTTTGCCACGCTCTCCGTAGGTTAGAGTATAACAATTAAGATTCGGGAGTTAGAACAGGTGTTGGGAACAGGAAGGAAGTGTAATCTTAGGGAACGGCGAGGCATCAGGAACAGGACCGGAGGAACGAAACGAACGATGGCAGGAACTTGAGAACTGGAAGACCGGAACTCTAGGTAGATTTCAGGGGAGAACAGGGAAATGGAGGGGAGGGAGATTTCAAGGACGGACTTGAAGACGGTCGTGGGATTTTTAGGTGGGAAGAAGGTAAAATGTAGAAAGGACGGGAGGATAGGGATTTTTTTTTTTTAAAGATTTTCTTGGGAGGATAGGAAGACAGACTTTTTTTTTTTTGGGGGGGGAAAGCAGGAAGACTTTTTTTTTTTTTTCCAAAGGACATGGAGACGGGGGCTTTTTAAGGACGAGGCGATAGAAAAAGGGTTAGGGAGGGGCTGCATGAATGGATAAGAATGGAGGAAAACGTTAGATCATATAGGCTGCATGAGAAATATTCATCATAGGAAAAGAATGGGACAAATCCTTGATTACAGAGAGAGGGGGTTAGATTATAGAAATATGAAGGAGAAAATCAAAGCAAGAGAGGTAAGAGGAAGACGATAGAGAAAAGTTAGAATACAAGAGGAAGTAAAGCAGGAGGAGTTAGCTAAGCCTAAGGAATAAACGAAGGTGATCAGTAAATAAAAGCTGGAGTTAAAACGAGTAAGAGAAAGGTATGTAGAATTAAGAAACTGTATTATGGATATGTAAGAAAAAGGGGGCTATAGTAAGGATGCGTAAGAAAAGTAAAAAAGTTTAAGAAATATTGACTGAAACAACTAAAACTGCCGAAGTAAGAGTAGGAGAAGTAAGAAATCTAAATATAAGTAAGACATCAGAAAGAGCTAAAGTAAGGATGTGTAAGAGAGACGAGAAAGCAAGAGTGACTAAGAAAACTGAAATTGTTGAAGTAAAAAATGTGTAAAAAGAGTGTGTGTGAATGTCGTGATGTCCCCTTGCTGACGTTGTCCCGGTGCTCTCCCTGACTCAGAGGCTAATGGCGAGAGATCCCGTCACATTTACTACAGGTTTGGCCGGCGCCGTGTGCCTACGTACCTTGTCAGAGGAACCAGGCTATTTATTATTATTATTATTATTATTATTATTACTATTATTTGATGATGATGATGATTACGAACCCTTCAGTTTTGTTGCGTTATTTTTATTGTATTCTTGCTGTTGCCACCAGACGATTTTACGCAACTTCACGGGAGACCTTCCGTAGTGAAGGGGTTAATGAGGGTTCTGTCTAACCCCTCCACGTCGAAAAATCCCCTGAACTTAATAAAATCGTCTGAAGATTGCAAGACTAAAATGAAAAAAATATATATAAGTTGATGGAGTTTGGGATCCGCTAATGTCGAGTGATAAGGTATATAGATTTTTTTTTATTTATTAATATTAAGGGAGAAGGTTCAGAAAAGGGTTTAGGTCCGAGGAAGTGTTCATCTATTTATATTTACTTACGAAGGTTCAAAAAAGGGTTTAAAGTTTAGAGAATGTTCATTTGTTCATTTATATTTAGTACGAAAAGTCAGAAGAGAGTTTAAATCTGAGGAAGAGTTCAGTTAATCATTTACATTATTCTATGAGGAAGATTCGGAAAAGGGGCTTAAGTCTGAGGGGTGCATCAGGTACAGGTAGATATCGCGGCGCCGGGCCCTACCTGTCGTTAATTAAGAGGCAACCATAAAGAGTTGAGAGTCACGCAATGCCGCATCTCGTAACTTATAGGTTCTAAGAGGGGCTATGTGGGATTGGATAGGCCAAGTGAATGAAAGGATAGGATAGAATAAGTGGATAGAGTTTGGTTATTTTGTTTTTAAAGGATTGGATAGGCTAAGTGGATAGAGGGATAGGATAGTAGAAATGGATAGAGTTTACAGTTATTTTGTTTAGACGAGCGATGTGGAATTGGATAGGCTAAGTGGATAAAGGGATAGGATAGTATAAATGGGCAGAGTTTAGTTATTTTGTTTATAAAAGCGACGTGGGATTGGATAGGCCAAGTGGACAAATTTTATAGGATAGAGCAAGTGGATAGTTTCATTATTTTGTTTGTAAGAACGTGAAAGGGTTTTGGAATGTGCTAGAATAGGCCAAGTAGAAATAATATTAAGGCAGTTTTTTTTTTTTTTTTTTTTTTAATGGTGCTGTGAAATAGCGTTGGGATTATCTAGTATAAGTGAATTTTGTTTTAAGATCATGGGGTAAATAATGATATATGTTTTTCTTTTTTAATGACGTGTAAGGGTGCTGGAAAATGGTACGATAAGTGGAAATAATTTTAAGGATGTTTTTGCCATGATAAGATGATAAATTTAGGTAAGTGCGCCTTGGAAATGTTTATGTGCAATGATGATGGAAAATTGAAATCGGTGGAACGATGAGAATATGGGAAAGTGAAGTGGGTGGGACGATGAGAGTATGGGAAATTGAAGTGGGTGGGACGATGTATGAGAAATTGAAATGGGTGGGACAATGAGAGTATGGGAAATTGAAATGGGTGAGACGGCGAGAATATTTGTAGATGTTAACAGATTGACGATGCATAAAGGATGATTTGGGAATTGAGTGGAGAATTTCGTTTGTTTATATTATTCATGATGGGAAGGAAGATGGTGGGATTTTTTTTCAATGATTGGTGAAAATACTGATTATATATGAATTGATGTAGCTTGGATGGGATTTTTTTTTTTTTTTTTAATGTATGGAGAAAAATAACAGCTTGTATCAATTGTATCGTGATCACTGCTTGACAAAGGCAATGTAGAGAGAGAAAAATGGACAATTTAGCTTAGGTTTTATCGTAAGTGGAAATATGTGAACAGTTTCTTATCATTTACTTGGTGTTATGTTTTTGACGCTGAAGGGAGAAACAAAGTGCGGAAAGAGAGAAGACAAATTAGCCTTAGTTTTTTTTTTTATTATTATTTTTTAACCCAGAAATTGGCAGCATAAGGATGGACTGCTGTTGGATGCAGGCTGGAGACGAGAACCGACTGATGATGGAACTAACAGTGTCTAGGAAAGAGCGAGTGAGGCAGAGAGAGAGAGAGGGGGGGGGGATAAAAAGTGAGCGAAGCAGAGTAAGCTAGAGCAAGAGATAGAGAGGGAGAGAGGTAAATTGAGATTAGGAGAAAGACGATAGTGAGGTCGTGAGAGAAAGACCTGGGGATTGAATGAAAACGTGGTCGAAAGGGAGGAAAGTGAAGCGACGTTGACAGAGAAGCTGAGAATTTAAGCAAGATCAAGGGTGAAGCAAATAGAATGATGCTGAGTATGGGATTGAGCGAAAGAGAAGCTGAGAATTTAAGCAAGATCAAGGGTGAAGCAAATAGAATGATGCTGAGTATGGGATTGAGCGAAATGAAGTCAAACCGAGAGAGAAAGGGAGACGGTCAGAAATGTTGAAGTTGAGAGTGAGAGAATTAAAGCAAAAGAGGTTTATGGATAGACTAGTAATATAACTGAACAAGCAAGAATGATTTACGAGTGAAAGGACTGGGTAGCAATTTTACAACAGCGCATCGTGGAGTGACCTAAAGTGTTTCAAGCGTCGGTCATAACAAGGGAACCTCAGTTACGTAAATATATCAACAAAAAAACACTCTCCTCCAGCCTGGCATTGTATACAGTGATTTAAAAAAAAAAGTTAAAAAAAAAAGGAAAAGAAAATCCGACCTTGTGCTGTCAATTAGGTTTTGAGATTAACCCCTCCAGCTCCAAGACGATTTTTTTATTTTCTTGCTACTACCAGACGATTTTATTCAGATTGGCAAGGGGTCTGAAGCTATCCCCATAAATACCTTCAGTCCAAGAGAAGCTAAATGAATAACTTAATCTAGTGGTAGCAGACGTGAAATGTAAAAAGAGGTCGACGTACTGAAGGGGTTGTCTCATTTTTTTTTCTTTATCTCAGACTCCTATAAATTTTGCTCCTATCATTTTTAGTCATATAAATTTCAGTCTTATTTCTTGTATTGTAGGATAAGGTAAGGTTTGTAGACTACTGTATTAATTTAGGATACAGCGTGGGGGTGATGCATTGACCAGGCTTCTGTGTCACTGTTTGGACTGGGAAAAATGTGTGCCAATGTGGATACAGTTGCCTCGCTGTGTATGCTTGCCCACTGGTTTAGAGGTACATACATTTGCATACATACTAGTCACACACACACACACACACACACACACACACACACACACACACACACACACACACACACACACACACACACAAAAACAATTAAAAAAAAAAATGTGTTTATGTCTCTCGTCATAATACCTGCCAGAGTAACGCACAACTTCGACAAAATGTTCTTAAGAGGATTGGTTTTTGGTGGAGAAGAAAATTGTTTTTGTTGGTGTCTTGTTTTTCCTGCATTGCTCTTTCGTTTTCTTGTTTCTAGATCCTACCTCATCCCCATCTCTAAACTGGAAAAAGGTCATGGTGGTGATGATGGTGGCGTTGATGATGATGATGGTGATGATGATGATGATGTAGGTCTGTTCTCTTTTGTTTCTGGGTCCTACCTCACCCTTATCTCCACGGTGGGGACCTAAGGTTGGGAAGATGATGATGATGATGGTGATAATGCGGATGATGGTGATGATGTGGATGATGATAATGATGGTGGTGGTGATGATGAGGATGATGTTTTGTTGTGTATTAGGAAAGACACTCGCGCACAAAGGTAGTTAGCCTCTTCACTACGAGATGCCTTCAGTAGGGTGAAATGCATCGTTTGGAGTCACCTGGAAGTGCGAACTAATTACCTGGAGCAGAAAGTATACAAAAAAAAAAAAGTTCCATCGTATTGAAAGGGTTAATGATCTATTTTCCAACCCCATCACTACGACAGACAAAAAAATAAAAAAAAAATTAAAGAGAGAGAGAAAGATAGAGGAAAGGAAAAAATATCTCGAGGTGGCAAGAATGAACGAGAGATAACGCCCTCGTACTGAAGCGGTTAACTGATGTCACCCCTTCACTACGAGAGGCCTTTCCCCCCAAAAAAAATGCGTGAAACGGTTACGAGGAAGCAGGAATTAGGTAAATGAAAAAAAGGGCATCGTCGTACTGAAGAGGTTAAATACCCACACAGTTAGGAAATAAGAAAAAATACCGTTCGTGTTCCGTGTGGTCAAAAAAGTTGCCTATAATTTCTTTTCGACTGTTCTTAGGAATTTTTTTTGCGTACGCCATTTCTCCATTCTACGCGGATTTGTCTTAAGAAGCCCATTATTAACTCCAGAAACTCAATTTAACTTACGAAAAACATCAAATCCTTTTCACTACGATTACTGTTTTTCCCTTTTTTTAATTCTAGCTAACCAAGACGAGTTTATAGATTTAGCTTTGAGGAGACCCCAGTATTTTCTAAGCTAAAGAAAATAGTCTTGTAGCCAGAATAAAACTAGAAAAAAATTGACGTCGTAGTGAAATTGTTAAACCTTTGTTATCATCACTGATAAAAACTGTTAACTGTGCAGGTGAGAGAAATAAGAGATTGTCAGCTTCATTAGTTACCTGAGGAAAACTAAAAAGAGAGATGTCAGTTCCGTCAGCTACCCGGTTCTTGTAATAACAGCTGGATATGAAAAATGGAAGATCGTCAATTCCATTAGTTTTTTTTATTTTATTTTTCAGATATATCCATAAACAGATAAAAAAAAAAAGATACATGTCTGAGTTTGTAAAGGTAAACATATATAGTAATTTAATCTACCTGGTTCTTCACTACATATGGAAAACTTTACAAGAGATTCGTCAGTTTCATTATACTTCTCCCTGGTTCTTCACTACCGCACATACCATCTTACCTTATAGCAGACCCGTTGCCTATAAATCTCCATAGAGTGTAGTGAGACCCATCGCTGAGACAAGGAGCAGCATCCCCGTGGACTTGGGAGGCTCCGTTTGCACCTCTTCCTTGCCGAGTTAGTTTGTTTTGCACACCGGGTCGTAGTATTCTCTCGAAAGTTACGCCAGCTTTAGTAATATCAACAACACAGTATGTATGAGTAACGCACGAGAGGATATTAACTTGGTGTATGTGGAATTAAATTGACTGTGTGGAAGGGGTGTCAGGGCGCCTTCTAAGTCTACTAGAACAAGAATCTAAGATTGGGAGACGGAATTTGGAATGATCAGTAAGATTAAACAAATTTTCGAAGACTTTTAATAGTGGTCTTAGAGTGGTAACATCCGAGTAAGCTTGTTCTTGAGGTCTTAGAGAAGAGCGAGTAGTCAGGTAAATTCGAGGACTAGATGAAACGAAAAAAGAAAGAAAAGAATGGAGAAAATGTCAAAAAGTAAGATCTTAAGCAGAAAACAAACAAGATTCCCAGTAGCAATGTCATGACCGAAGGCTGAAATCGGAAAGGTGCAGATTACAGAACCCCTAAGCAAAAATAGACCCATAGTATGTTGCAAGTACACTCTGAATTAATAAGAAGAAAAACAGCAGATTTAGAGCAAGTCGTGAATGTAGGCTGAAATAGAAGGGGGGGAAACTTAAAAATAAATCGCGAATGGTGAAGCGTAGGGAGTAGAAATGGCTGAAGATGCAAAAAAAAAAAAAAGTACATTAAAGAAGCCTAGGCCACAGCTTTATGGAGTTTTATCAGTAATACTAAAACTGTGCCTTTTGAACCGCTCTTCGTAGCAATGTATGGCGAGAGACATGGACCGCGATGTGACGTATAATCATTAAGGTCTTTTTAGTCACGTAGCTTATTGATTTATTCTTGCTACCTCCAGATGATTTCATTCAGCTTGATGGAGAGATATAGAGGTGTGAAGGGGATAACGTAGACCGTTGCTAACCCGTAACAACCACCAAAATACCCTTCCATGACTAAGAAAATCGTCTGAAGGGAGACGTGTGGTTGTGAGGGGTTTAAAGGTGACAGTTCCTGACCCTTAACAACTAAATCGTCCCTCCAGAGCTAGGAAAAATCGTCTGATGGTAGAAAGATTAAAATGAGTCACTAGGTTTTAAGGTGATTTTAGGTGATAAGGCCATAAGGTTAGTTTTCCTCCCTGGGGTGGTTGGGTGAGTAGCCCTTAATGCTCTTGATGATGGTTACACCCCTTTGCTTGCTCTCAGGATCTTAGTCTGAGTTACTTTGGGGATCCCGTAACACCTCTTCCTTGGCGATTTATTTTGTACTCTACACCTTAATAATCTCCTGTATGTTATTGATGGAAATTATGTCGGAAATACATCAACATAAATACCATACGAGACAGAGTTGAAGTGTAACGTGCAAAGTAAATCGCCAAGGAAAAGGCGTCACGCTGTCTCCCACGCCACTTGGACTGCGACCCTCACTCTTATCGGCAGTCAGTCCCCCAGTAATGATTAAACCTCTTCAGCCCGAGGACGTCTTACTTTTTTTTTTCTTGACATCACCTGACGATCTTAGTAATTTTGGAGAGATTTTTCGTAGTGAAGGAGGTTAGTGGAGATGGATTTTGATGCGTTTAATGCGAGAAATTCCTCCAAAGTTAAGGAAAATGAAATCGTTTGGGTATGGCAAGAAGAAAAGGTTGTAAGATGTCGTTGTGGTGAAGAGGTATATTAACGATGAAGCATTTGTCCCCAGCTGACGTTATGAGAAACTTGTAAATCTGTGAGTGAGTTGTAAATTTGTTGGGATGCGAAAGTTGAAAAAATAAAAAATAAATAAATAAAGGACGGTTGTAAGAGGCTACGCTTGAACGAGGCTCAGTCGACAGCAAAGTTGAGTTTACCTGGTCAGCGGGAGGCTCGTGTTTTATATTTTTTTCTACTTTTTCCAGCCGGTTTTATTTGGGACTGGAGGGGTTAGGTGCAGGCCTCATAACCCCCCAACCCCCCCTACATGCAGTCTCCATCTAACCTCTCCGGTACTTGGGCTGGGGGGCTCTCGTAAACCGAATAAAATCGTCCGGGAATAGTTAGGATGAAATATAAAACGCGTCCTCGGTGTGAAGGGACGCGATTAGATAGTGGAAAGGCAAGTATTGAGGGCGACGTCTTTAGCACCCCAGTTTGGAGATGAAAGAAAATCTAAACTCTAGCGTAAGTTTTTTTTTTTTATTCGTAAGTTTCGTGTCGTAAGGCTAGTATTAGCTAAGTCTGCGTGCTCCGGTCGCGCTGATATTGCCCGTAAGGTGAATCTAACTTTACCCTAGAGACCCTGTTAGATCGTTAAGTGCTAGATTTAAGACTGGCAACCTAGGCTCCGTAGTCGATAGGATTATGTGTTATACCTCTCCAATCTTCAGTAAGCTAAGTCAACATGAGTTTGTGAATAAGATATGTGTGTGTGTGATAGAAGTTAGACTCGTGTTTCTGGTTGGCTTCGGAGATGTTGCAACGCCTCCTCCTCAGCGACTTCTACAACGCCACCTAGAATACGGCCCTTTAGTCTCAAGATATGATTATGATCTGCCTCGGGACTTACTCAGGAGACACGTCTCTCGTGGACACTCACCCCGCCCTCACCCTGGGAAGGATAAAACGAGGGATTTTGCGTTTCTAGTAGCGAAGGGTGAGAGAGAGAAAAAAAAGATGCGGTGCTGATGATATCTTACTAAGCGTTGAAACTAGGGGTTGTGAGGGCGTGGTTTGTGTCAGGGGCGTCCCAGAGAGAGTAGAGAGAGAGAGAGAGTAGAGAGAGAGAGAGAGAGAGGGGGCGTCCCGGGTGACTCCTGTGTACGTCCTGGGCAGCCACCGAACGCACATAACGAAGCGCAACAATGTAAGTTAGCGTCCTCGCACAAATTTATTCCTCAGAGATTCGTAAAAAAAAAATCTTAAAATGCTTTGTGTCTTGGCCTGTCACCCACACCCTATTTTTTTTTCCTCTCTCTCTTACCCACACTGTTGGAACTCCCACACCGTACTAAAGCTGCAACAGTCAAGCGATATCCACACCAAATCACAACCACACTTAGTCATACCACAAAAACATACCCCTTTCTAGTCCAGCATACAGCATTGCACATCCTTATCCAGGACAGTTTACAGCCTACCATTTCCACAGTCTTTGCAGTCTACAGGATTCCATGTCCTTATCTTGCGAACCCAATAATATGCCACACCCATATCGTACGCTTTTCACACCGTACCACATCCTTGTTTTACGCATTTTAAATCTTACTACACCTTCCTTACCCCGCTATCCATACCCTTCTTGCAGACGTCCCCAACCATCACCCTTCTTGCAAATTCCTCCCACCTCTCCTACAAACTCTCCCTTCATCCTCATCCATCTAGCAGCTCCCTCACTTCCACCCTTCTTGCAAACCCCGCATCCACATTCTTCGTGCAAATTCCTCCATCCCTTCTTGCAAGCCCCCCATCCCTTCCTTCTTTATGCAACACAAGATACCAACATACCTCACACCACTATGTCCCTCCCACCTTTCTTCCTCTAGCTCATCGACGGGTATTGGAAAGCCACTTCTGAGACACCATCACCTCTGACATTACAAATTTTATTACCAAATCTATGTTTCTTTCTTGAACTGTGAAAGCCAGGAATATCGTATATGTGTGTGTCTTTTCTTGAGAATGGCGGAGGACATCCTTTATGAATCGTGAGGTGCTTTTATGTTTTGTGATACTTTTGTTTTTCCTCGTGAGTGTCCATCATGTATGCTTCCTGGACGGACCTTTGTTTGTGTTTTATGCTTTTTGATAATGGTGCTTAACTTTGGTGCATACTTAATTCACCCTTTCAGTACGTTGACGTGTCTTTTGGTGTATTCTTGCCACGTCCAGACTCTCATATTCTGCTCAAGGGTTAATGAAGCCTGTATCTCACCTCTCCATTTCAATAAGCCTCTTAAACCCTTAGCTGAGTATAATCGTCTGGTATTGGCAAGGATAAAAGACGTCATTGCAGTGAAAGGATAAAAGTACATTGCTTTTGTGTGCTAAAACCTCCAGGCGAATCGATAAGGAAGAGTCAGTGGGGTGTTAATCTCTGGAGCCCAGCTGACGTACTTACATGTATACTCGTGCTGCTGTTAAGTTTTAGTCAGATTGGGAAAGGCCTCCCGTACTGGAGGGGTTTCTTGGGGCGATATCTAACCCCTCCAGGTCGAAAAAGCCTGAATTAGCTGAGTGAAATCGTCAGGCGGTGGCAAGAATGATAATAATGAGGACATCACCTGGGCTCAAGGGAGTTAATTACACGGATCAAATCAAAGCCAAACATATCAAGGTGAATGTCGATACTGCTTAATCCCTTTCACTTCGAGGGCGTGTTTTTTTTTTTTTTTACTACCATCAGATGATTTTTTCAATAGCGCAGGAGTAACTTTTCCAACTGGGGGGGTTGGATATAGCCTTCATAACCCCTTCACTACTGGGGTGCTCTCCTGAGTTGAGGAAAATCGTCTGGTATGAGCAAGAATACAAAGAAATCGCGCCCTCGGGTGGAAGGGATTAAAGATCTAGTCATATTCTTGTGCCGCTAAAATTTACTCCACAAAAAAAAAATCCTTAAAAAAATGAAGAATGAGAGAAAGGGTAATTTGGTAGACTGTTAGGTAGAAGGCGCATGACTGAGGGAGACACAACTACTACTTAGGACGGTGTAGGTAGACGTTCGATCATCAGGGAAAAAAGACATTGTGATAATTTTGGGGACCTCGTGGTGTCAGAAGAGCAAATCAACCAAAGCACAAATTAAAAAGAAAATCCAGGTTATTTTAAATTTGTCTTCTGTTTTATATCTAGGTCTGCTTCAGGTTGTTACAATTATTGTGTGTAGATTTTTTTTTTTCAATGTCTCGGTAACTACCTGTATAAATTTAAGGTACCGCAGTAGGTTTGTGAAATATGAGGGTTCTTGTGTGACACCATCTTTTGCGTGGAGACGGATTGATGTGCCTCTGAAATTGGTTGTGTAGTCTATGCCCTAAGTCGGATGTATTGATAAAGAAGGAAGAAGAAAAAAATAGCCCACCAGAAATACAGCAGATTATTCAATACGATGACTTATTTCTTACTTCGCAGATAGAAAAATTAATTGCTTTGTTGATTCGTCCATTCTGACTATCGAAGGTCCTCATAACATAACGAGCGAATCAGGTATATTTTTACGGAACGAAATAACCTACCTTGTGATTTCGTAGCAACTAAGTCCACTGTGATTGCGATTGTGGCTGTGAGGCGTCGGTGCGCGTGCGTGCGTGCGTGCGTGTGGCTGTGCTGAGGGAGCGAGGTGGGAAGACGCCAGTGAGAGAAATTTAAACAAAAACAAACAAACAAACATACCTTATTACGTCTGGGAGAACCGGTTTGGCCCTTTTGGTGTGATGATGATGATGATGATGATGATGATGGTGGTGGTGGTGTTGATGATGTTATATTTTTATTTATTTATTTGTTTTTATTGCTACCACCAGACGATTTTGTTCAGCTTAGGAAGGACTTTTTCGGATTGGAGGGGTTAGATTTGTAGCCTTCATAAACACCCTCATTACCAGGGGGCTCTAAACTGAATAAAATCGTCTTAAAAAAGTAAGAATAAAACAAGACATCGTACTGAAGGGGTTTATCTTTTCGGTATGATGCCCTTTTTTTTATTGTTCCAGACGGACGATTTTACGGTGCCTACTAGAGACCGCTCGTTATGAAGGGGTTTAGTGGGGGGGGGTCATTCTTCTCCCCCCTTGAATGCGAGTAAGTCCTTCCTGGTGATGAATAAAATCGTTTTGCGGTAGCTTGAATGAAACGGACATCGCACTGAAGGGGTTAAAGACGGAAGGAACCTCGACTCTTGAGTGGCTGCTTAAATCCACTCTCGAAGCAGCCAACCACGAGTGAGGTATTTCAGTTCGTTCTGCATCTTTCCAGCTTAACTAGAGAATCTGTCTAAAAAAAAAAAAAAAAAAAAGCTAATGTTGAACCCCGCTCGATGTTTGGTTGGCTCAGCGTGTCTCGAACCAGCCAAGCAACGTGGGTGTTCAGTTTTATTTCTGTGAACCTCAGAAGTTGTTTGGTTGGTTCAGCGTGTGTCTGGAACCAACCAGCCAACGAGTGTAGGGGTTCAGTTTACTTCCGTCAACCTAAACCATTGTTTGGCTGGTTCAACACGTGTCAGGAGCCAGCCACTCCACGGAGGGTTTCAGCTTAGTGTCTCCTCTTGTTTCAGTGACCTCAGCGTTGTTTGGTTAGCTCATCATGCGTCAGGAACAAACCAACCAACGGAGTATCCCTTTATTTCACTGTACCTCATCCGTTGTTTGGTTCGTTCAGCATGTCTCTGGAACCAGCCAATCAACGCAGGAGTTTTAGTTTTATTGTCCTAACTTACTCCAGTGAACCTCAGTCTTTGTTCGGTTAGCCTCACATGTCTCTCGGAACCCAACCAACGCAAGAGTTCATTTTTCACGTTTTTTTTTTTCTCCATGGTATTTCTAGCATCAGTAGATCGGTCGCCGGCTTGCTTGTGGTGCGACGCCTCTGTGTACGTTTGTAGGATGTTTGTTGGCGGTAGATCCTGCGTAGTCAGCAATAACAAACGGTAGCGACGCGAAGAAAAGGAGGGGTCAGTTGGTCCCCTTGGTGAACTCCCCCCTCCTTTTCTGGCAATGCTCAGTCTTTTCGTAACCTTTTTTTTTTTTTTTCGTCGCTTTTGTGTCGCGGTGCCAGTCTGTTGTTTCTCCCTCTACGTCACAGCTTTAATGGTGTTTATGGTGTACTGTTTACTTCACTTGTTTGTTCTTTAGTCGTTTAAGGTGCTTTTTTTTTTAGGTTAATCTTTAAGGGTTTTAGTTTTTTGGATGGACTGACCTGTTTTAATGTCGTGGCCTTCCAGTGTTCCAGCGTAGCCCACCGACCCATTCCTTTTCCTTTCTGCCCTTTCTCCTCGTCCCTTTCCCTCTTCCTCTTCTCTTCACCCATTCTCATCCATAGTTCCCATTCCCTTCCCTTCACCCATTCCCGCCCCTCATTCCCCTTCCTTTCCTATCTTCTTCTCTCCCTTTTGTCCTTCCCCCTCCCCCCATCCCCTCATTTCTAAAGCGCCCTCCCCACAAGTTACCATCCTTTCTTGGTAACCTCGATTCTCTTTCTCGTTATCACTCGTATTTTGGCGCCCTTATTGTTTTGTTTGTTTGGTTGTGTTTCCATCTGGAAGGTTATTTGTTTTGCGTGTCTTTTTTTTTTTTTGTTATTTTTGCTCATCTTTTTTTTCTCTCTTGTTTTCTTTCCTATGATTTTTTACTCTTTGGCTTTCTCTCTTTTCTCTCAGTATGCTTGTCTGGCGAGTTGTATTATTATTATTTTTTTTTAATTTCTCTGCCTCTATTCTCCCCTTAATGCTCTTTTCACTCAGTTTTTCTCATATCTCTTGTTCGGTATTTTATTTCTTATGTTCTTTTCTGTCTCTAGTTCTCTCTTTTCTTTCCCAGTGCATAATTTTCGCTAGCATACCCAAATCATAGGTTGGTTATTTTGTTCCATGATTTTCCCGTACCTGCCCACATTCTTGCTCTGGTTTAAGGGCTTTTCTGCGTCAGTATTCGTTTCTGTACAAAATAAAATGGTACCTGCTTACCTATGCCATAACTGTGCGCCCATTTCTGCTCAGATAAGTCGCGATTTTTGAAGATTTTTTTTTTTTTTTTTTTTGTGGTTGAGGATCACCTACCTGCTTATCAGTGCCAAAACCGTGCGCCCATTTCTGCTCATATCATTTTTTTTTTTTTTTTTAACTGGAGTTCTTTATGGTTGTGGATCACCTACCTGCTTCTCCTTGCCATAACTGTGCGCCCATTTCTGCTCATATCGTTTCCTTTTCCGTGGAGGTCTTTAGGAATTTTGTTTCACCTTCATCCTTCCTGGTTTATAAGTGAGTGTCCTACCATTTATCATTCACGGTTAAAAGAAAAAAATGTTATAAAAAAAACAGTGGCAATATTACACTGGAAGGTGACGATGTTGGGTCCTGTTGAGCGGGTGTTGAATAAAATGAGGGTACGTGGTTAAGGTTATGTCTTCATTTTTAGTTTAGATTCCCTTATTAAGTCCGTGAAGGTGTTTTGATTCTGATTAGCTCATTTATTAACTGTTTAGATCGTAGGTTAATTCTCCTCTTAGTTAGTCAGTAAAGGTGTTGGATTTCGTGTGACTTTTTTATTTATTTATTTTTTTTTTAGATAAGAGTTTTTAGCATTCAAGATTGATCAGTGGATGAAGGCCGTGGATGTGTTAGTGTGTTAAAGGGGGCAAGATAACAACAGATGAAGGTCAGGTATGTGTTTAGTGTGTTAGTGGGAGTAAGATAACAGCAGACAAAGGCCAAGTATGTGTTAGTGTGTTAAAGAGGGCCAAGTAACAGGTGAAGGCCAGGGATGTGTTGGTGTGTTTAAGGGGGCAAGATAAACAAGAGATAAAGACCTGTGTATGTGTTAGTGTGTTAAGGGGGCAAAACGTAATACCGTACAACTAACTGCACTTGTAGATTTAATAGCACGCCGAGAACTAACAGTGGTGATGATGATGATGATGATTAACAGGGAGGTGCCTTTGATATCATAGAGGTGCGTGTTTTATGCTCAGTGTCGCTGCGAGAAGAGAAAATAAAGCAGGAAAAAGCTGAAGTAAAGCTAGAGGACAATTAATCCATTCGCTTCCTGTGCAGCGCATCAAGTTTATTTTACTCAAACTAAAACAAGACGATTTTTTGAAGCTGAGGGAAATTTTAGTCGTCAAGGAGTAGAAAAGGATCTGGAGTAAGGTTTGGAATGCTCGAAGTTTCTTCACCTGAATGAAAATCGTCAGCATTTAGCCTGAAGAAAATACTTAAATGCATGCATGGTAGTGAAAGGGTTAATATCCTAAAAGGAGGAGACGCGATAAGGCTCTGCACCCATTGATTTATACCCTAACTTGCTAATGGCCGAGCGTGAATGCAGTTAATTAGAGTAATGGACACTAATACCGAGATAAGACAAGGCTTTTTTTTCTGAAGGGGTGAGTAATTAAAAAAGGGTTAAGGCGAACCGGGTACACCCATGACGTTGGGCGTGAAATTTGCTTTGATGTCTTCCACCAGCGCCCACCTTTCTATTTTTTCTCATTTTCTTTATCGTTTTTTCTTAATAGCAAGGGTGGGCGTGGGTGGGATGGTCTAATAGGCAACCTTGGGCTTGTTCCACGCCCATTTTACCTCGTGGCGCTACCTGGTCCAAATTCCACCGTGTACCAAGCGTTTGATATTTGCCAAAGCGAAGTGTTTTAAGAAATGTCTTCAAACCAAAGAAGTGTGGAAGATTGTCGAGATTAATAACGAGAACAACCCGAATGACCGTATACTAAACAACACCACCCATAGATAACAGATTTGGAGCTGCGAGGAAGCTGTTAACACCTGTGAGTTTGTTGTGACTGATTAACGTAGTGATTTTAACTTGAAAAATTGGTGTGGCTGAGTGGCGTATTGAATTCTAACTTGGAGATTTAGTGCCAAAGAAGTGGAATTGTTTGTTTCAGAATGTGACGTTTTTAAGCATGTCTTGTAGAACCGTGCCAAATATTAATGTTGTATCATCCACAAACTCATCCTTGGAACAATGAACAAGATAAAAATATGGCGCCCAAAAATTTTTAGTAATTTTTTTTTATGAATTCTCAGACAT
>JAGKTI010006669.1:8672-29429 GCA_018397915.1 Birgus latro | reverse complement strand
TATTTAGTTTATGATGATGCAGTAGGCCTGACTAATCAATATTGCAGCAAAGTTGGTTGCATCAGCAATATGCAAATAATACTGTAGTGAATGTCTTGATAAGTTGGTCTACCTTTATCAGCCATCAGTTGCTTTGATACGTCTGTTTGGTGTGAGTACAGTGACGGCTGTGGTCTTGTCTACTGTACAGTTGAGAGCCAATGCTCATCTTCAGCCTCATCCCAGGCTGTTAGGAAATCATGGTTAGAGTTACATGCCAAAAGATCATTAGGTGGCAGTTTAAAGTTTTTTCAGATTGCACAAGTATCTTTGTCATCATAAACTTCTCCTATGGTATCTAAGAAAGCTTTAAACTACTACCTTCACGCTGGACAACGGATCATAGTTTGCTGCTACAATTTCCCTCTGGTCTGGGTCAGTATTAGAGGGTGAAGTGAAACTGTGGCTCATTTATCCCATATAGCTGTGCTGTAACCTACCCATACCAGTTGCCTTACCTGCCCCACAGCTGATACCTGTACTCTCAGTCTGTTAAATCTTTACTGTGACTTAATTTCTAATGTGACCTGATTCCCCTTAGTTTGCATAATCTACATTTTGAAAACCTTTTTCTTTTTCCGTTCCTTGTGGTTTCCTGCTTCTCTCATTTTGTGTGAATGCCTCTCTGCTTACCTGCCATCACACTGCCCTGTCTTCATATATTATTCCACACCCCCTCCTTTGCTGTTACCTTTCTTCATATTAATTTTACATTATTCTTTACAGTAATTCTTCAGTCAAACATTTTAGATGTGTTCATAGAAATAACTGCAAAGTAAGAATCATTATATGAAAAGGTATTTATTTCAACAAGGAAATAATCAGGGCTGCGGAAAGTATACAAAACTAATCCTGTGGCATAATGTACCTCAATATGAATTTATTAATGTCTGAGTTCATAAGTATTGTTCATAACAGTAAGAATTTATTAAAAGACAGTGAGTTCATTCAGCTCTGACCCTCCAGTGTACAGCCTGACCCTTTAGCCAGAGAGTTGGCACTTACATCACTTGATAGTGCAAAACTGCAACATATAGCACAACTCCTGAGTAAAGCAAAAATATTTGCTTTGATTTCCATACTTTGCTGTGGTGTGAATATGTGACTGAAAATTTGAAACAGATTGTGTGGTGGCAGCAGGAGCTGTTTCCAGCCATTCTCCTTAATGATCTCTTTTCCTCTGTTCATGCTTTATTCTTTTTATAGACCCCCCCCCTGAAATTTCAGTTCTTAAACCCACCCCCTGATAATACAGTGGTATGTATTGGTATAGCCATACATTATTCTTTCATTTCATTTTGATAACTCTTTTGGAGTAGTAAAAAAATGTTATGGCAAAAGTATGAGAAGTATGATGGGTACACCCATGGCTGAACATGTCCTCTTTCCTATCAAGGGAGTAACAGTGTTTTTTTTATGATGTTGGTCACTCTCATCTTAAATGTCAGAACCAACTTGCCTAGCCCCAGGCTCCTATGCTCCTCTGTGGGGCAACATAGGATTGGATAATGAATGAATAATCTTCCCCCCCCCCCCCCCTTTTGCAAAGGGCAGGAGCTCCTAATGCTGCAGTTTACCAGCTAGTAACGAGCAGAATGGTATGTTATGTGAATTGTTTCCAAGCTGTGTCAGAGCTTATTGTGAAAAGTGTGTTGAGTACAATACACAGTAACTAAGGAATCATTGCAGTACCTGCTCTGTTGTATGTTACTGTATATCTTTTGTTCCAAACCTGACATTGTGCCTTGTTGGTCCTTCTTGATATGCCAATGCTTCCCACACATTAACCTTTTCATTGTGTCTTTCTCACAGTGAAAGAAAGCAATGAACTTGCTGAAGGAGTGGCCGAGTTGGTGGAGCGTCACAACATTCGCCGTCGCACTATGTCCGCCCGGGTCCGCACTGGACCACCTGCACCATATATGTCGTGCTTCTCCTCTCCTGATCCAACGGACTCGGCACCGGCCTCCCCAACCATCCTGAGAGTCCTCCAGGAATTCAATAATGATCCCCCTTCCAGCCTTCCAGACCTAAGGCCATCATCATCTCCAAATGTAAGGCCCCCAGGAGGCATATCACCACCATTAAGAGTCTTCAGGCCTTCCATTGGTCCATCACCATTAGCCACAGCAGAGAACAGAAGCAGCAGCTCACTGGGAGACAGGACTGGACAGGCAGGGAATGGGGAAACAATGCCCTTGGTGGCTCAGGATCAAGGTAAGAATGATGCAAAAACATTGCAGGATAAGCACAAAGATGATCTTGTGTGAACAGGAAATATCCTGCTGAGCTTATATCATTAAGGTAATTGGCCAGAAAGACTGGAGAGGGTAGGGAAATTCATTCTACCTCTGCAGGCAGTTATAAGGAGAATGGATAGGAATCGAAAGATTGAGTAAAAATTTTTTGGGAAAAACTGCAATTGGATATGAAAACTTTTAGGGGGTTAGCATGAGTAAAAGCCTTTTACATGGTAATACTCAAAACAAATTAATATTCCATAACTGTAATCAATTTCATATCAATTAGGGTATAATTCTGTGGAGTCTGCTGCTGGTATTATTGTTTTACTGACAAATTATTTTTGTTGCTGGCTATGGGCTACATTTTTCTTTTTCCAGTATATCTTCAGCTTAACTGGTGGTCTGACATGTATAATTAACTGAACAGTGCATTTATTTTAGTGTTGTAGTACTTTTTATACAGTAAGGCAGACAGTACCATGAACTGTGTGTTTCATTTATGAACTGTGCTTATGGTGATACTGTGAGTTTTTAATCATCATCATCATCTAATCCTGCGTTGCCCCCATGATAAGTGTAGGAGTGCGGGGCTAGGCAAGTTGGACCTGACATTCAAGATGAGAGTGACTAGCCTCACTCATACCTGTGTGGCAATACATGAGCAATAAACCCCAACCACCCCTTGGCTATGGAAACCTGCACAGGCTCAGTCTGATTGGAGTGCCTTAATTACCCACTAATCCACCGCCATAATTTGGTTATATGGTTACCACCCAGGGTAGTAAATGGTTTCCTGGTGTACAGGAAACCATTTGGCTTGTCACTCAGTGTAGAATCACCCATAGGCAGAAGGAAGAGGAAAGAATGAAGGAAAAAAAGACAGGAGGGACTGTAGAGTCACCCATAGGCATAAGGAAAAGAATGAAGGAAAGAAAGACAGAAGAGGACGGAAGGAAGAAAGGAAAAGGGCAGTCACCCGAGAGTAGTACTACATCGAGTGAGTCAATGGTGAGCACCCCCACCTACCACTTAAATGTATATTGTAGAGATTTAATGCAGATGCAGGGAACTATAGCTGCACTGCTACTAATGAAATAATTGCTCTGAAATTTTCAGCATTGCTGTTACAGTGGAAGTTCTGGTGACAGTGACAAAAAGTGAGACTATTTATAGCAGTGTAAGATATTACCTTAATAGAATTGGAGTTTCTTACGAGAACAAAAATACAGCNAAGGGAAAAAAAGGGGAAATTTTTTAAGAAGTATAAAAATTTCCCTTAAAAAAAAGGGGTTTTTTAAAAAAAAAAAAAAAAAGGGGCCCCCCCCCCCCCCAAAAAAAAAAAAAAAAAAAAAAAAAAAAAGTGATCCACAGCACCCATGAAATTAATTCCCTCAGTATGAGAGGTCTTCTATATGGTAAAGGTAAATGTGGGGCAGACACAGTGAGGCAATTAGTCAGTTTGCATCTCCATCACTTAGGCCTTTGAGCCTGTGGTGAGTTGTTCACCTACCATCCAGGGACCCAAGCTATTGCATTTTCAAGATTACCACAGTTCCCTCTCCTAGGTATTATCTTGGGCATTAATTTGCCTGACAACCCACAAAGGGTGAATGGACACCCGAGTTACATAACACCAGCTGCCTACACCAGGATTTGAACGCTGACACTTGGAAGTTTTTAATAGCAAGCATTGCGCATTGCTTACCACTTTGGCACTTGGTGAGGTCTCCCATAAACTGACTTCCTTGACATTAAACTGAAGGGGTTGAAAGATTGAAGCACATACAGTTCAGACCAGTAATTGCATCAGCGACACTTAAGAGACAACAGTTACTTTCTTACAACTGTAGGCCCTCTAGCAGCAAACTGTGATAGATATGAAGTAACCCAAACTGTGACTTAATATGCATAAAGAGGTTTGACCACAAGCAGCTCAAATCAGTGGCATCGGTTTGTTTCCTCAAGACACATCAGTCCTTGTGACTGTAGCAACCTGCACTGAATCACATAGTTCACTCACCAACCTTCCCAATAATCTCAGGTCTTGGAGTACTCTGTTGTATATTTCACTGTTACTGGATATTACTCCCAGTGAAGACACATTTAGGAGTTATTGTACCGTGAATCCCTAGTAATCCAAAGTACAGTATATACTGTATACTAGGAAGGTCTATATAGAAGTGTAAACATGTATTAAGAGCACTTCCTTGGGTTATGTTCCATATGTTTCCAAAGACTTTGATATGAAAAGGGAGATGCTGAAGACTGTTAGTGATACTGAACTGTAAATACTACTGTACATTTTCCCAGTTGCTGATTGAACAAAAATTTAAGGTGTGCATCATATACCACAGTCAAAGTGAAAGTTTTTGGATGAACAAGACCAAGAAAATAGTAAGCTTATTTTGTGACCCCTTTATTAATGTCCTTTAGTTTATTTTTATTTTGTGTCGGGAAGGTGGCCAGAACACAAAAAGACAAAATAATCATTATATTGAAAAGGTTGCAAAAGAATTTCTGAACCCATGTTACAAGAGGTCCTTCCCAACTTGGAAATAAAAAAATTATCTAAAAGTGGCCAAAATACAATACTGTATTGAAGTATTGTACAGAGTAAAAAATACCTGGGTCACTGTTGGGAAATAAACAAGTGGCATGTGTGACTGGTGATGACATGGCACACTGGCCCTTACAAGTACAGGTACAACACATCCTCCTATTGCTACATCAGTGTTTGAAAGTTTATACTTGTGTATGTTTACCTGTTGTGTGTTGTTAAAGACAATAGTGTACACCAGTGCATAATTTTTTCTTTTACTGAAAAGAATGAAGTTGTTTCATTTACTGTGTTGGTGTATATGCCACAAAAGTCAACAATAAAAGTCACATTTTATGTTTTATATGAAGGAACACTTCCTATAAACAGTAACAAGTGCAATGTCTCACTTCAGTGTGTCCCAGTTTCTAAACTGAAAATTTCCTTCCACAAGAACCTGGGCCTTCATATTAAGGAAAAATGTTGGCTTATTGATGAACCTAAATTAACTTTTTATTGACATAAGTTGGCATTAGTGTGTGGGTTAACTGTGAAGTCTTTTACCAGTGACATGGTTACAGTGTGTTTTACTTTCTTAATTAAGAACCCCAGTCAGTTTGAAATATCTACCGAAGCTGTTTTTTAATATGGTACATGGTGTCCACATGTTACCTGAACTTTTACATTAATGAAAACTATTTTCAAGAAAACTGTATACTATACCATAGTTTAATTTGTTATTTTACCAGACTTGGATATAAGCTAGGAGCTTTTTTTGTGGAGAGTCCAGTAGTCCACTTACACACGAACAAATAGCACTGTACATCCTCACACATCATCCACACCTCTGGCACAGAGACACTTGTCCTGCAGGACTGGTATAATGCTGTTAGGATGGAGTTTGTACACTATGTTGGGATTCCCCCCCCCCTCAAGATTAACAGTGGAAGGAAAACAAATTAAATTAAAAAAATAATCCATCCACCAGATTTCAGGTGTCCTTCATTCACAAAAATAAGGGTGGATGGAAATAGGTGTGATATCTAATGTGCATGTAATGTGGTGTAGACAGCTGGAGGTAGAGGTTTATGAGAGTATATGGCCTACTCTCTGTATTCATGAAAACACTGGAAAGGTTCAGCAGATGATCAGGAACAGGTCCTGAGGGCTGGTGATATGGAAGCTTCAGCACTCCATCACCAGCTTGCCATCCACCTCAGAAGTACTGCCCTGTTTGACTGGTGCTACAGTCTACTCCCAACACTGATAATGTCAAGAAAATTCAAATATTTTTGCTATTCCTTGGATATGGGGATATCAAGTAGCCATATGATTACACTTTTTAAGACTAATCCACCAATTCCTCTCTTAATTCATTATATGACAGGGAAAGTTGAAATTTTAATTCAAACTCAAGCACTGTATTTTTGAGCTTTTAATAAAGTATGGCTCAGATAACATAGGGAAAGCCAGTATTGCCAGTCCTGGTGTAATGGACAGATAATGTGCATATTTTATATTTGTATGTTCCTATTACATTACAATGCAGTTGTAGCACTGTTGCATAATCACTGATAGCTTAGGTGTGCTATAAGGTAATGTTCTGAAATATCTAGTTTTATAGAACCCAATTATATACCAAAGGCCAGAAGTGAGGGTTTACCAAACAAATTTAACAGAAGATAAACACAAATGGTAAACATATCAAATTATGAACCATGCACACTAATATATGTAAATAGTATAGCAATATTCTATATACTGTATATTATACTGACAGTTATTGTATTTTATCAAAGATGTAATTCAGTATTTGAAGTTTTATACACCATAACATATGGCCCTTCAGTCTTACTACTGCATTATTAAGGTATCCTTTGGCTGGTTTTGGGAATGGATACACAGAATGTTCATTACGTCATCTTCCGGACTTCCTTTCCCACCCTGGGGCAGGGTGAGGAGTAGCAATATCCAGACAACCCGAGTTTGCCCAGTCCAATGGGCCATGCTTCCATTCACTTATCATTCAAGCCCCCAGAATCCTGGCTCTATCTGATATGCCAAAAACTTTCACCACATGATGTAGCTTCACATAAATGTATTCTTAACTCATTTCTTTAAAAATATACTATTCCAGTTTATCCAAGTACACTTTATAAAGGAATTCCCTCAAATGAGTCTGTTTCTGCTCTATAATATTATGCAAAAGCACATGATTCAAAATTAGATCTTGCAACCTAAGTCATGTTTATCATGAACCATAACTGTATATTCAATTGTTTACTCTTAAACAGTGCAATAAGCAGGATACAGGTGGAGAAGGCAGCAGGTGTGTCTGGGTTAACTGCTGAAATGTTGAAAGCCTCAGGAGATACAGGAGTGAGGTCAATCACTGACCTGATAAATATGATTATATATGAATGTGTTGTCCCAGATGACTGGCTGAAAAGCATGTAGATGTGTACAGGGGGAAGGGTGATGCCCTGGAAAGAGGAAGTTATAGTGGCATAAAACTTTTAGACCAGATAATGAATGTAATGGTGAGAGTTCTAGAAGGTATGATTAGAGTGAATAGTGATGAGATACAGTTTGGGTTTATGCCTGGGAAAGGTATCACTGATGCCATATTCATTGTTTGACAGCTTCAAGAAAAATATTTTGGAAAGAAAAGGGAACTGTACTTTATTTTTGCTGATTTGGAGATGGCCTTTGACAGTCCCTAGAGAGGTGGTGATGTGGGCAATGTGAAGGCTTGGGATTGAGGAGTGGCTGGGTAGGGTGGTTATGGCCATGTATGAGGGTGCTCGCACCCAGGTAAGGGTGAATGAAGATTTGAGTGATGAGCTTTCCATGAATGTTGGTGTGTACCAGGGGTCAGTTTTGAGCCCCTTGTTCTTTATCGAGGTACTTAACCTGATAGCTGCAATGTACATCATATGAATACCGTGCGACTGCAACGTACATATGATCAAGCTCTCGTTTTTAAAAAGGTGCACAACATTTTTCACCCAACTGTCCATAAATAGCACTTGGCATCTCAGCCGAGCTATTCCTGCCACATTCCACACGTCTCCTCACCACCCACACTCGTCAGTGTCTCCTGAGGAAGCATGGAGGACAGAGGTCAGTCACCTTCGCGCCACCCACAACTGCCCACTTCTCGTGATGCAAGACTTAAGATTATGTTCAGGAAAACAGCACCTAAGAAAAGGAAGCAAATAGTGGAGAAATCAAAGCAGCAGTAGTGATGAAGAAATTGTGTCAAAGGTAAAAGAAAGTGGTAAAGGGAGAACAATTATAGCCTCAGGCATGAGGCCTACTGAGCCTCTGCTCCCTGTGGTGATATTCCCACCACATCCAAGCCTACCACACCAAACGAAGGTAAATAATGAACTCGTATTTGGTTTTCCTATTCTTTTCCATGCACTCTTTTATTTATGAGCAAAAATTTAAAAAAAAAAATCCCTTTTTGCGCAATGGGGGATCGACCACGAAACCTTATGCCCCATTTAACAAGTTAAAGCCTCTCACGTGACTTCAGAAATGGACTCCCCAGGGAGATGTTGTGTGCTGATGATTTGGTGTTGACTGCAGAGAATGAAAGGGAGGCAGAAAGATTAAGGAAGTGAAGAGATGATATGGGGCACAAGGGCTTAAGAGTAAATGCAGATAAAACAAAAGTGATGGTACAGTATGTAGGGCTGGTGGCAGTACTGTCAAATAAGAGGAAGTGCAGCCATGTGCAACTTGCCACAAGGGTGTAGGAAGTAAATTCCATCTTTTGCAGTGTTTGTGATAAGTGGGTGCATAAAAGATATAGTGGTATTAGAGGCAGACTGAGAGAGAATGCTGACTTCATGTGTGTGATGTGTTGGGGAAAGCAGGTGGAGATTGTCAGGAATGAACATGCTGGTGAGTCTCCTGAGTGTGTGGAAGAATATTGTTATTTGGGAGATAAGTTATATGCTGAAGGTGGAGCTGGAGCTGGCTCTGTGGCTAGGGTGAGGAGTGGTTGGCAGAGAGCTGTTGCCTCTCCTGACACCAAGAGGGCTCTCCCTCCATGCTAAGAGATTTTTGTATGCAGCTTGTGTTAGAAGTGTAATGATGGTAGTGAGACCTAGGCAGCAAAGGAAGAGGATATTCACAGGCTCAAGCATACAGAAATGACAATGATTAGGTAGATGTGCAGTGCATCCCTGAGTGTGAGGCTTGGAGGGGCTAGGTTTACAATGGAAGAGTTGAGGGGTAGGATGGGATTGGGGTGTATTGGTGTTGTGATGAGGAGAGGTAGACTGAGATGGTTTGGGCATGTGGAGAGGATGGGGGACAATAACTGGATGCAGTAAGTGAGAAGCTTTAATGTTAGGGGTAGGGTTATGAGAGGTAGACCGAAAAAGACCTGGGATGAGGTCATCGAGTGTGACCTCAGGGACAAAGGACTGAAGAGGGAAGCTGCCAGAGATCGAGCAGCATGGACAGCCGCCATTATGTGACCAAGGCCGACGCACGCAAGCAAGTTGGAGCCTTCAAAAACGAAACACAAAATGTATGGTATGCCACTGCATATAAACTCAGTCTTGCACTGCACTACTAAATTTTAATCATCTAAGGAATCTTTATGTTTAGGAATGCAAGTACCAAATTCAAGTCTGCAGACTAATGCAGTTCCCCTACTTCTTGGGAGGGCATAAAAATAAAACTGAAAATGAGAAAGGAAACCTTTCATTATGATGACTACATTTTTGTATTTTGTATTTTTGGTCTTGTGTTAAATGAGTTTGGGAGAGTGTGTAAGAAATGGAATTTAAAGGTGAATGTAGGTAAGAGTAAAGTGATGGTCTTTGAGAGATGAGATTGGATGGGGAGGATATGGAGAATGTGAGTGCATTTAAGTGCTTGGGTAGTGTGATGAGTAAGAGTAGAGGGTTAAGTGCTTGAAAGGGTGCAGAAGGGAAGAAAGGTTGCTGGTTCCTTGAAAGCAGTGATTAGAAACAGGGAAGTGATCATGGAAGTGAAAAAGCTACTACATGACAGTACGGCATTGTGATACCAACTTTTTGTTTCGTTTTTGAAGGCTCCAACATGCTTGCATGTGTCGGCCTCGGTCACCTAATGGCGACTCTCCACGCTGCTCGATCTCTGGCAGCCTCCCTGTTCAGTCCCTTAACCCTTAAGTCACATTTAATGACCTCGTCCCATGTCTTTCTCGGTCTACCCCTCCCCCAATATTAACACTTCTCACCCTCTGTACCCAATTATCATCCCCCATCCTCTCCACATGTCCAAACCACCTCAGCCTACCTCTCCTCATCACAACACCAATACACTCCAGTCCCATCCTACCCCTCAACTCTTCTATCATAAACCCAGCCCCCCCAGGCCTTGCACGCAGGGACGCACTGCACATCCACCTAATCATTGTCATTTCTGTACGTTTAAACCTGCGAATATCTTCTTCCTTTACTGCCCAGGTCTCACTACCATACACCATCACACTCCTAACACATGCTGCATACAAAGACCCCTTAGCACGTAAGGAGAGTCCTCTCAATGTCAGGAGAGGCAACAGCTCCCTGGAAGTGAAGCTTGGACCTTGTTGGAGGGACAGAAGTCAAGAGTGAGAGCAGTGGAAATGAGTTATTTGAGAGGAGCATGTGGAGTCAAATGGAGAGAGAGACTGACAAATGAAGAAGTGAAGGAGCATTGTGGTGTGGATGTGGATGTGATAGGAAGCATTAGGAGGAACACATTAAGGTGGTCTGGCCATATGGAGAGGATGGAGAGTGAGAGACTGATGAGGAGAGTGTATGTGAGTGAGGTGGAGGGGGAGAGAGGGAGGGGGAGGCCAAGGATGAGATGGAGGGATGGAGTGGAGAGGAATATGAAAGAGGGGGGTATAACTGGGAGCAGGGCAGTGAAATGGCAGAGAACAGAGCGACATGGAGGCGATTTGTTTGTGGCCACCTTTTACGGGATTAAGGCTGCTGGCAATAAACAGACAGATTACCAGCAAACAATTTAATTCAGTTTATGGGAGCCCTCTTGTACCGAAGCAGTTCGTGGAGGCTACATGTACAGTTTCTTCTTTTCCCTACAGGATCTCTCCTAATGTGAATAATATCATATATGGCAGCAAGAGAAATGAAGTCACTGAATGTACAGTGAGGTTGGATGAGGAGGAAATGGAAAATGTGTGTGTGTTTAAGTTCTTAGGTAGTGTGATAAGTAAGAATGGAACATTAGAGGGTGAAGTGCTTGAAAGGGTACAACAAGGAAGAAAGGTTGCTAGTTCTTTGAAAGCACTGATAAGAAACAGGGAAGTGAGCATGTAAGTGAAAAAGTTACTGCATGACAGTACTGAGATATCAATCCTAAGATATGGAAATGAAGCTTGGATCTTGTTGGAGGGACGCAAGTCAAGGGTGAGGGAAGTGGAAATGAGTTACTGTATTTGTGAGAAGCATGTTGAGTCCATGGAGAGATGACTGACAAATAAGGAAGTGAAGGAGCATTGTGGTGTGGATGTGGATGTGATAGGAAGTGTTAGGAGAAACACACTAACATGGTCTGGCCATGTAGAGAGACGATGGAGAGCAAGAGGCTGATGAGGAGAGAGTATGTGAGTGAGATGGAGGGGGGGAGAGGGAGGGGGAGGCCAAGGATGAGAGGGAGGGATGGAGAGGTATATGAGAGAGGGGGTGTGAGCTGGGAGAAGGGCAGTGAAATGGCGAGGGACAGGGCGACAAGGCAATTTGTTCGTGGCCACTCCTTATGAGATTAAGACATCTGGCAATAGATAGACAGAAGGCCAGCAAACAATATACAGTTGTTGTTACACCTCAGTGTAATGCGAGAAACTTGAAAGACAGAGAGAAAACATAATTACTGATATGATATAAGCCTCAGTATCCCAAACAAAACCTGGAAGTCCATAGGCTGCTACTTTGTAAATATGCTGTCTCTCACTTCTCAGGAACAATCTCGCTGATCCAGTCCAAGTAAGGCTGGTTACCTTGGTCAATCTGGAGAGAAGAAAACATACAATCTATTAAGGGAGTGAAAGACAAGTTTTTAGCAGTATATGGAGAAAGGAAGCATTTAGTAGTTTGTAAACAAAAACAGTGATGAGGTTCATCCAGAAAGAAGAGAGCAATTAATGGTAATTCCTCAATTATCCGACATAACAGAGCCAAAGGCATATCTGGGTAGGGGCAAAGTTTGGATATGGAGCAATATCCTCAACCCTATACCTATACCCAACTTATATGTACAGTACCCTTCCTAATTTTGGCAGTGTTCTCTGGTCTTTCAGCTGTTTTTAGATATCAAAACACACATTGGAATGTGCAGTACAGTCCTAAACACTAATAAAACAATGTGTAAACAACAACAAAAAACACAAAAACCCTACCTATATGCACAGTACCCCTCCTAATTTCAACAGTGCTCTGTGGTCTTTTGGCTGTTTTTATACACCAAAACACACATTGGAATATGCAATATAATCCTGAACACTAAGGAAACAATGCATAAACAATAAAAATTAACAAATCCACAGTACTTACCACCCAGTGAACAGCACAGGTGTCATAACCCTAAAGGCTCCAGCAGGTGTACAGGTATCCCATGTGAGCTAGTGGCTGACACTAACTTAGCAAACATCAAAGAACTCCTCCTCCTCCATCAGCTGATGCCAGGTGATGGGTAGGGACGTGTGGCGAGGCGATGGAGCCCTACCCACCTCAGGAGACTCTGAAGACAGCCGTAAACCCACGTCTAACGGTGACTCAGCGGCTGTCGAAGTGCTCCGTTATGGGTCCGAGAGTGAAGACCAGGGTCGACAGGTTGGTGGCGATGGTGGTGGTGGTGGTGGGGAGATGAGGCTGGCGGGCTTGAAGAAGGAGTCGATCTTTGTCTGACGACATGTGCGGTGATCCTGTCGGAGGATGATAGCGGCCCTGACTGCCCACAGATCCATCACCAGCTTGAGTGGGACCAAATGCCTATCGCAATGAGATGCTTGGCATATTCGAGCATCTGCTCGATGCCAGCCCGTAGCGCACCAAGACGTGGGAGTGCTGGAGTGGCGGGGTGGCCAGAGTCAGGGTCCTCGTCCTCATTGCTTTCCTTTGTAAGCCCCGCAGAGACAGTGGCGGCAATCTCATCAGACAACGTTTGAGAACCTGGATTGCCATTGTCCAACCAATCTCTCACGTTGTCAACGTCTACATCCTCGCCTGCATTTCATAGCCGCAGGTGGAAATCATCCACGTCAAATCCTTCAAAGTCGGGCAAGGCCTCGCATCCCTGAAGGAGACAAGACCAACCACGTTCCAGGGTTTTGACAGAGATTTCCTTCCAAGCACTGGCCCAGTTGAACACCGCAGATTTTCCAAGGTCCGCTCTCCACATGTGTCGACCCCTTCCTCATCCTCAAGCATCACCATCGCCTCGTCGAGCAGCCTCCATCAGTACAGGCTCTTAGCTGCCACAATAACACTTTGGTCCATTGGTTGAATGAGGGCAGTCATATTAGGTGGCAGAAACATGAACCTAATACGGCCGTCATCTGCAACCAAATTCTTCTCCAATGGAAGCGCAGGAGCATTGTCGAGGATCAGGAGAGCCTTCAGCTGGTCGTGAGGGATGCCAAGTTCCTTCGTTTGATAACGGATAACTTCCTTGACAAAGTGTCTGTGGAACCAATTTCTGAAGATCTTTATGGTAAATCAGGCCTTCAAAGAATGGTACCACACAACAGGCAGGGTCCATCAACCCACAGAAATAATGTGGCTGTTTTGTGTGTCCAACAATAACGGGTTTGAGGTGGTGCATCAAGATAGCAATGGCACAGCACGACACCGAGACAGGTTGTTTGGACAACTTCCGACCAGGCACAGTCTTCTATGTCTCTTCCTCCAGGGTGTTGGTGGGCAAGGAGTGGTAGGACAGGCCAGGTTCATTAGCACTGTACACTTGACTGAGAGGAAGGCCCTCCTTGATCAGGTGCTGCAGTTTCTGGCGGAACGGCTCGACATCCTCTGCTGCCACGTCCAAAGGCTCGCCAAGTGCTGGCACTGATGGGGAGAAACTGCACTGGGGGTTTTGCACTCGTAAACAGTACAGTACACAATACAGCACAGGGTAATTTAACAATCACAATAGAGCATTAGGACATGAGCACTGACAGGCCATTAGCTTTGCAATACAATGCAGTACACTAGCTTGAACATAGGATGCCACAGAGTTAGTCAATGCCCATTGTTTGGTGACTGCATGGTCGGAGGAGGGGAGCACAAAGGCATGTCTTAACTCTACGACATCCACGGGCGAGAATGAGAGCACGGAGGTACTGTTGGCGTGCCAGATAAGCTACACCCATAACGGATTCTGATAGGCTGACACATAGCAGGCGTTTTCACTGGCTCCTGTGTTTCAGGACTTCCCTGGGGGTGCTTACTACCAACTCACTCGATGTAATGCTGCTCTCGGGTGACTGCTCTTTCCTCCCTTCCTCTGTCTTTCTTTCTTTTTCCTTCTGTCTACGGGTGGCTCTACACTGAGTGGCAAACCAAATGGTTACCTGTATACCAGGAAACCATTTACTATGGGTGGTAACCATATAACCAAACTATGGCACCTGGTGGTTTAGCAGGTAATTAAGGTGCTCCAGCTGGATTGAACCTGTGTAGGTTTATATCCAAGGGATGGCTGGGGTTTATTGTTCATGTAATGCCACCCAGGGATGAGTGAGGCTGCTCACTCTCATCTTAAATCTCAG
Source organism: Birgus latro (assembly GCA_018397915.1). Taxonomy (NCBI): domain Eukaryota; kingdom Metazoa; phylum Arthropoda; class Malacostraca; order Decapoda; family Coenobitidae; genus Birgus; species Birgus latro. The sequence continues at coordinate 14,830 of JAGKTI010006669.1, read as the reverse complement.
GACCAACTTGCCTAGCCCCGGGTTGCTATGCTCCTCATAGGGCAACACAGGATTAGATGACCTATGTATGCCAGCTGGCTTCCGCTTACGAGCTGGCTGAGACCCATCAACGCCGGATGTTGCACTGGATCCCCGGTAAAGTCCCATTTCAGCACAGGATGTTCCATAAAAATTGCTGGATATTGCTTTAACAGAGCCAAGATAGCTGTGCCAGATACTGCGTTGGGCTGGATATTTTGACACCGGATAATAGAGAGTTTACTGTACAATAGGTGCTATGATGAGTATGTGTGGTTTGGCCATGTGAAAAGACTGACACTGACTAAAGGAATATGAATAAACAGGAAGTTAAGTAGGCAACAGAGGACTTATAGAAGGAATGATGGTGAGAGACCAAAAGAGGGCTTAAAGAAGGAATGATGGTATGACAGCAACACAGGGCCTAAAGAAGGGATGATAGTATGACAACAACACAGGGTTTAAAGAAGGGATGATTGTATGAGAGCAAGAGAAGGCTTAAAAACTGGATAACTGTATGAGTTAGGAGGAATCAAACAAGGTGACTTGGCAACCCTGTTACTAAGAGGGTAGTGAACTGCTTGGGGTATACTGGAGTGATCAGAAAGGTCTGAATGTGGGTTTTTAATTTATATGAGGCAGCCAACTTCTTCCTTCACCTTTATCATACTTTTTTTTTCGTGTCTGCCCTCTTCCTATTTCTCCCATCTTTTCTGTAACTTTATTACTCTTCTCTCCTTCTCAGGTGGTTTTACACTGAGTGAAAAGCCAAATGATTTCCTGTAATCCAGGAAACCATTTACAACACTGGATGGTAACCATATAGCCAACCATACGTGTTCCCTACGTGTAAACATGTGGGTTGGCAGAGGGTTAGTGCCCCTCATACTATGGTGCCTAGCTATAAATAGATTGATAAAATATAGAATGGACAGCAAGTGGATGTCACATGAAGTTGTACTATTTAGCTTTTCAGTGTTACCTTTGCAAGCATAAGGAACGGGGGGGAGGGATGCATAATGTGTTACTGCTATTATTATTTTCTCCTCACTACTTAACTGCTGTTTTATGCTCTAAATCTTGGATGGGTATAAAAAACATCTTAAATTTCAAGGAATGTTTACTGATATTGTACTTGATATCTTCATACTGAAACTACAGTAATATGCAGTGAAACCATATATAGTCCCAGAGAGTATATGAGTATTTACTGGACTCACCTTAGATGAGATGACTTCACAAACATCATATGGATGGTTTTCTTTCACATACTTAGTCAATTCCTCCAGTCGAGATGTTCGTGTTTTTATCATCTGTGGGGAAGGACATCTTACACTGCTTATAGTAAAAATAAATGCCACAGCAAATTGCTTCTGAATAGACACTGTACTCAAAACTGAGGTAAAGTACCTATAAGCTGATTTAACAAATTATATTTTGCCTTTTTAAAAATTCATGCATTGTAATGGTATACTGAAAGAAAATGAATACAGTACAACATACGAACTAGCAGTAATCACCAGTAAATTAGGTACCCCTACTGGTAGTATCCATTTGGGACTGAATTTTCAACAATCATGAATATCCAGAAATGATTAAGTAGCACATATTGTGTGCTGCAGTTGTGTGATTTAACCCCTTATGGGTGGACCGATTATACAACCATGTGAGGCAGCACATTTTCGGAAAAATAAAGTATAAAAGAATAAGCCTAAAACATGCATAAATTGATGAAAATGGATGAAAAACAAAGATAAGAGGTGTTACTTAAGCGGTAATACGTCTCTGCTGGCTGTGGGAGGAGGAGGGGAGGAGTGAGGGAGGAGTGCGGGCAAGCAACATATCGCCAAGTGCGTCTGGGGCGAGGCTAGTGAACTTTTCACTCATTTTCTTTTTCTTCATCACTGAACACTAAAGTTATCATTTATGCATTCTTTACACTGTTCATTGTCTTCAAAATCTTACGTATGTGTTTTCTATTTTACCTGAACACTTATATCAATAAAACTTATGTATGTATATTCTGTTTTACTTGAACAACTATAATATTGGAACTTAAGTATGTATATTCTATTTTACTTGTTTCAAGGCTTGGATGGGGAGAGGGCAGGACAGTAGGTGACAAGGATGCCTTATCACCCAATTTCACCAATAAATTAGGACTGAAAATGGGCGGACGTTACGTAATGACGCCCGCCACCTCACACATGGGTGTTACCTAATGTCGCCCTCCTGTTAAGGGTTAAAAAAGATATGCATAACAATAAATAAAGGTACTATGCTGATGGGTCCTTGTCTGCAATATGTTAGGAGTGTAATGCTGTACGGTAATGAGACCTGGGCAATAAATGAAGAAAATATTCAGAGGCCCAAATGCACAAAGATTATAATGAGTAGATGGATGTGTAGTGTGTGCATGAATGGCTGGCTGGGAGGGGAGGGGGGTTAGAATTGCAAACAAAGAGTTGAAAGGAAGGGCATGACTTAAAAGTATACTGTAGTGTTGTGATTGTTTGGACATGTGAGGAGGACAGAAGATGTCAACTGGGTGAGGATGGTTGTTGTTGATCAACCACAGTCTGTTTGGCCAGGCAGATCCATCAACAGCAGGCAAGCCACTGCCCTTACAGGGCTGTCCCATGCAATTAACTGATGTGCCCTTGCAACTGACAGTGCTTTGCCACAGTGAGGTGCAGTGAAAAGCATGAAGGTTTGGTTTCTGGATGGTGGGTGAATTTGCATTTCTCCACCCAGTTAACAGGCACCATAGCAGGCTCCACTTCACCCTGTAAGTTGGTTTTATGGTTACCACCCAGCACTGTAAATGGTTTCCTGGGTTACAGGAAACCATTAAGCTTGTCACTCAGTGCCGAGCCACCTGAAGTAGAAAGAGAATAATAAAAAGAGACAGGAAGGAAAGGGTGAAGTATGAAAAGAGAAGGTCAGTCACAGAGGCAGTGAGAAAGGGTTCGAAGAAACAGGCAGCACTACATCAAGTGAATGGGTGATGGTCACCACCACCTACCGTGAGGAGGGGGAGAGGTGTGAATGGGGATGCCTGAGGGCAGGGCTGCTAGAGCCAGACTGAAAAACACCTGGAACAAGGTCACAGAGTGTGACCTCAGGGATAAGGGAATGAACAGAGTTGCTGATGGAAGACTGAACAGTGTGGAGAGCCACCATTACATGACCAAGGCCAATGCATGCAAGCATGTTGGAGCCTTTTTAAACAAAGGACAAAGGAAGTGGTAAACAGGAGTGAAAGGTAAAGTGTGGTGGACCCTCAGTAACCATGGTCAACAACACAGTGATGTCATGGTAGGTACAGCAACTTACCATTAAGACCTCTGGATCCTCATTAATCTCCTCCTTCCACTCATACCTGGTGGATGGGATAACTCATCAATATCTCAATAAATACAGTACATACAGTATGCACACCTGAATCTAGGACAGCATTAGCTGTAAATGGTCACTACATTTTCCGACATCCATGCAGCATAATAATCATTTGGCCATTTCAGCTAAAAATTGGTATCCCAATTTTGGTGAACCAAGCCATACCTCTGCTACACAATGATACTGTCCCACCTTCATGTGTGACATATGTACTGTGCCAAGCCAGTACACACTTACACACATGTTAAGTAACCACCATACAGTATTTCTGATAATTAGAAAAGCCAGTTGACATATTATAGTACTTTTAACAAAAGCATAAACCGTTACAGTATGGTGACCTATCTTGCAACCAGTACAGAATTTCACAGCTTAACAAAAACATCATGACTGCTTTAGAAGCCATCTCCAGTCACTCCCCTCATGACTGGATGGCCACTAAAGTCAAATAAAACAGCCAGGAGGTGGCAAGATTAAAATAAAATTAGGCATCACTGCACTCTAAGGGTTTGTAACAGTGTACATTGTTACCATAGTCTTTCTATTGCCAGACACCTCAATCTCGTAAGGAGTTGCCACAAACAAATCGCCTCCTTGTAGCCCTGTCCACACCAGTTCATTGCCCTGCTCCCAGCTCACACCCCCTTTCATATACCTCTCCACTCCATCCTTTCATCTCATCCTCGGCCTCCTCCTCCCTTTCCCCCCCCTTCCACCTCACTCATATACACTCTCCTCGTTAGTCTCTCGCTCTCCATCCTCTCCACATGGCCAAACCACCTCAATGTATTTCTCCTAATGCTTTCTATCACATCCACATCCACACCACAACGCTCCTTCACTTCCTCATTTGTCAGTCTCTCTCTCCACGTAACTCCACATGTTCCTCTCAAATAACCCATTTCCACTGCTCTCACTCTTGACTTGTGTCCTTCCAACAAGGTCCAAGCTTCACGTCCATACATTAGGGCTAGGCTGAGAATTTTTTACTTCCATGCTCACTAACCTGTTTCTTATCACTGCTTTCAAAGAACCAGCAACCTTTCTTCTCTGTTGTACCCTTTCAAGCATTTCACCCTCTAAACTTCCATCCTCACTCATTACACTACCCAAGTACTTAAATGCACTAATTTTCCATTTCCTCCTCATTCAGCCTCTCTGTACAATAAGTGGCTTCATTTCTCTCAAAGACAATAACTTTACGCTTCCTACATTCACATTGAGATTCTGCTTCTTAAACACTCTCCCAAATTCATTCACCAAGCCTTGCAGTTCCCCTTCGTCTTCACCTAATACAGTAACATCTTCAAACAACAGTACAGGGGGTTTCCAAACACTGCCCTCTCTCATTAAGGTTGCTCCAATATCCACTGCTCTACCTTGTACCTCTTTTATAACCCCATCTATATACTGACTGAACAATCACAGGGGCAAGACATCCCTGTTTCAATCCAACATTCAAGCAGAAAAAAATCACTCAGTTCACTATCCACAAGCACTACAGCCTCAGCCCCCTCACATATACTTTTCACTGCATTCAACAACTTCCCATTTACTCCGTATACTCTTAACCCCACCGTTACCGAACCCCCAAGCAAATGTAAACAAGACATTCCCCTGCTGCACCTACCCCAACTCACTCATCCACATCATACGTAGGGTAGTCTTCAGCTTATTGCCACACTTACCCTATTCACACTGTTATTTATTTTTATGTTTTCTACCACATAAACTCCACATGATATCATTTGAGTAAAAAAATATATATATACTTTTTACTTGAATTCATGTATGCTGCAATAAAACATTTATACTCAGGTAAGTGGTAAATATAGTAGCCTGAAAATCACTGCATGCACAGAATAGTGATATACTTATTTACCTTGCAAAGGATGTTGCTGTAATGCTAAAACTGGATGGTCTTGTGTGCCCCAAAAACGCTGAGTAAAGTGTGTGGCTTGGCTACCAACTGCACTGGCTGGGGAGGCAGGAGGGCTACATGACTCACCACTGGCCGCAGACGTTTCAATACCCTCGTCATACTACTGTCACTTCCGACTTCACTAACATTTTCTGGGTCAAACTCAGTATCATCACCTTCCACTGAATCATCAAAGAACTCCAAATCACTCACTGACCCACCGTCATATTCATCCTCACTATCAGACGGTGGCAACTGCTCCATAACTGCGTAATGAATCACACACTCTTCTCCCCTAAAGCAACGCAAGCGGTACTGAATTTGAGGGAAGCCAGCGACTGATATAAATAGATCTGGGAGGCCTGAGTTGCCAAATATATGGAATGTTAATTTGATAAATATAAATGAAATATTATGATTGGTGTGTAGAAATTGCATCACAGAAATGGCAGTATGTGAGTGGTTGAAGTTCATGACCTTTCTTTGACGTATGGATCGCACCAGCAGTGGCTGGAGCTCTCTGTTTACAAACACAGACACAACTCCCACCACGTGGATGCACATAACCCATAAACCGAGTCCTTGGGAGCCCTGAATACACACAGGTTATAACTGTATCATGTGCGTGTCACAGGGGGGCACACCCGGTGCAGCATGTGCGCATTAAATGGTGACATGCACGTGTCACACAACACATTTCTGGTAATGATGGGGTTAATACTTTTCACATTCCTTGTCTATCCACCCTGTCATATGCTTTCTCCAAATCCATGAAGGGTGCATATAACTTCCCTTCTCTAGAAACTTTTCCACTTAAGAT
>JAGKTI010006668.1:22355-39844 GCA_018397915.1 Birgus latro | reverse complement strand
AAAGTCAGTCACAGTCAGACAGAGAAAAGTCAGTCACAGTCAGACAGAGAAAAGTCAGTCACAGTCAGACAGAGAAAAGTCAGTCACAGTCAGACAGAGAAAAGTCAGTCACAGGCAGAGGAGAGTCACAAGCACAGGAAAGTCACGGTCACAGGCACAGGAAAGTCACGGTCACAGGCTTAGGAGTCAGTCAGTCACAGGCAGAGGATAGTCAGTCACAGGAAGAGGAAAGTCTCAGTCACAGGCAGAGGAGAGTCAGTCACAGGCAGAGGAGAGTCACAGTCACTGGCACAAGAAAATCACAGTCACAGGCAGAGGAGAGTCACAGTCACATGCAGAGAAGAGTCAGTCACAGGCAGAGGAGAGTCACAAGCAGAGAAGAGTCACTGGCACAGGAAAATCACAGTCACAATTCAGTCACAAGAAGGAAATTTTCAGACAGCATTTTTTTTTTTTTTGTCCCTCCTTAAAAAGGAGAAGCAGAAGACTATGTACTGGGCCTGACATAACAGAGCTACTTAACTGCCTGATTATAGAAACATTACTTCTTATCCCCTGAAATGAGGATGGTGGTCCACAGAAAGGAAATTTATGCCCGCAATCCACCTGGTTAAGATTTCAAATGGGGCTAGGGAAAACTTCAAATTGAATATACTAATTCTTTAACTCCCCTAGCACCTCTTCCTTTGTAATTAATTTTTGAGTTTCTTTCTACCACCAGGGAATTTTACAACAATCCCTATGGCTCTGATGGGGTTAATGAGGGCTCTATCTTCCAGTTCAAAATGTATGTGATGAATATAATCTGGAAATATCGTATCATTTGTAAAGACCATTTTTTGTGTGTGTGTGTCTGACTCTGGGCATAGGCTTCACAGCCTGCTATCAAGGCCCAGCAGTCCTCCTACATACCATACACCTCTACATGTCACCACTTCGGCACTAACACCCACCATCCATATTGAATACATGCTAGGGCTGTCTCATACAGGACTGGTGTATTGGTATTAGCAGGGGTATTTGTATGACATGTTGGTGGGTCTTCTGGTAGATCAGTAAAGCCTGATTTAATGAAATTCAAATCCTTAAACTGTTCCCTGCCCCAGTGGGGATTTGAACATGGGTCCGTTAGGACTGCAGGCCACCTCTCTACCGACTGAGCCACCGCCTCCCCATGCTTACATGCATCGGCCTTTGTAACCTAAAGACTGCTCTCCACCCTGCTCAGCCTCCAGCAGCCTCCCTAATCAGTCCTTTATTAGTTATTTCAGTAAATAAGTTGAAAGTACCAATGGAACTCAGAAGCACAAATTCATATAAAAGACATGGCTTTACTATCACAATTCTACTGTCCCTTTCAAATGCAGGGGTATCTAACTGATTTTGGTTTAACTCGGAATCAATCGTTAAGGAAGAGGTGTTAGGGAGCTTCTTGTCACTTTTTTTTATTCATTCCTGTCAACTCCAAATGATTTTATCCATCTTTTATGGGATATTTTTGTAGTGAAGGGGGTAACAATGGCTATATCTAACCTGTTCCAAGGTTCCAAAAGCTTATTAAAAGTATATAGACAAGTTATACAACACATGCAAAGATGGAATGGGGTGAAAACTAAAATTTTCATATATACGGTTGTTAACCTTCTCATTTAACTACTTCATACGAGCTGTAGGTGTTTCCATTTACCAAGTTTGAGCTTTTTTAATTTCAGCAATATTCTTGTAATTGACTTCCTAAGCTATTTAACTATAGGCTTTAGTGCATTCTGACTTTACAACATCTACTGAGGCAACTTTTGCAACCAAATAGCAATCAGCAAAAGCTAGTTCTGTGGCAAGATTTAAAAAAAAAAAATTGGTGTATATAATGCTCAATTAGGCCTATCAATGATTTCTTCAACAGACTGGCATCCAAATAATAAGTAGCTGTAACATATTCAAGTGCACTCACCATTTTAGTATCCAGCAGAGTTGCTCCCCTACATCAAAGGAGTGAGTGGGTGGCAATGGTGGTGTGTCCTCTGCTTTCAAGCTGCCCCTCCCCTTCCAATGCCCTGACGTATAAATATGAAAATTCATTAACCCTACAACTACAATGACAGTGCTACATCAACACTAGTTAAATCTTATGCTGAAGGACATAATGGAAACCTGTACTTAACCCATCCATCTCAAGGAGTCTTTCATTTAATATTCTTGCCATACAGGTACGTACCTATCAAAAGGAGGATGGTTGATTGCAGAGGGGTAATTTCAGCCTGAAGTCCCCTACTTTCACGTGCAGATAAGCACAAAGCGATAACTGAGTTAAGGGCTCTAGTACATGTCTTTCTCATTGAAAATATTCACACCAAAATTTGCAAAGAAACCAATGCATCTATTCCTATACAGTGTAAATGCTACTTCAATATTAAAGTTACGCTAGAGCAAAAAAGTGATTTATCTAGTGATTCGATTTACCTACATCCTCATCTTTTCCAGGTAATGATGGTCTGAGGAGGGGTGCGGAAAACAAGGATAGGGAAAACACAATAGAGGATGCACTTAGATTTATATCTCAACCTCTTTACGCAACTAAGGGATCAGAAAAAGAAAATTTCATTCATTCGTTCATTTAAAGGCTCCATGATGCTTGTATACATCAGCCTTAATTCACCTAATGGCAGGTTTCCATACTGCTTGATCTCTTGCACCCTTTCTATTCAGTACCTTATCCCATGGGCAATACTATGACTTCATCCCAAATCTTTTTGAGTATCCCTCCCATAACCCTACCCTAAACATTCACACCTCTCACCCTCCCCACTCATCCTCCATTCTCTTCAGATGCAGTGAAACAGACCAAATGAAATTTCTGTGACTGCACCTATAGATAATTATATTACCTCTGTTCTCACCCTGACTGGATAAAGCTGGTAGGCCTCAAAAGGTTTCAGTCAACTGTTCTCTATTATTTCTTGTATGCTCTATTAACTTGCCCTAACACCTGTATTTAAATGAGATTAACAATAAAACTATTACTCAAAGAAGTGCAATGGCAAAGATATATAGGTAATGTCATTCTGGCATTAGGCTATATTACCAAAGGACAATATTAAAGCTAAAAAATTATCATCTCACTTCAAAATCTTAACCTTGAAAAAAAAATTATCTTCCCATTGGAAAATTCTTACTGCTTCACTATACTGCAGTTTGTTCACTTGATGGAAATGTCACAACTTAAGTACATTACTTAAGTGAAAACAAAATTTCACCAACTTTAGTTACGGAGGTAGGAATGAGCCCCCTTGGCTATTCTGAGTGTTTTCAATGGACAGAACTCCCACATCAATACTGTGTGGTTGCTTGAAATTCAGTTATCTAGCTATCTATCTTATTTATCTATTGTCAGACACCTTAATCCCTTGTGGGATGGCCACAAACTGCCTCCACATTGCCCTGCCTTATTTGGCTGCCCTGTCTCCAGCTCACGCTCCCTCTCCTATCCCTCGGGCCTCGACTCCCTCAATCTCAACTTTGCCTAGAATGTAAGAATAAGTGTTCATCTCAACTTTGCCTAGAATGTAAGAATAAGTGTTCATCTCAACTTTGCCTAGAATGTAAGAATAAGTGTCCTTAGTCAATTCAACCTTCCTTAATTACCCGACTACACTAAATGCTGGAAATGCTTAAGGAAGTTACCAGGTAAAAAAAAAAAAAAAATGCATTACAGTACTGTACTTAACTGAACCGACTTCTGCCACTCGCCTCCTAGCAGTCAAGGTCCCTCTGCTACTCGAGTTCTCCAGGGAGTCCACAATCACTCCTCTCCAACCAGGCTGCTCTGTCTTTGGAACCAGACTGTCTTGATGTTTCATTCAAACCCACACGAATCCATGGCCACCAAAGGAACACCACTGCAATGATTGTAGAAATATAGTAAAATTATTAAAAGTTGACAATTATATGGATGACTCTACTACTTTCTGCTTGCCTTAGATTATGCCTTTCTCAGTCCCTTTAGGTTCAGTGGCAGAACAAGATAACGCTATAGCTAGTTATCTTTTCCACAGGATTCATGGCTAGCAACATTCTAGTGCTCATCTATTGTTAAAATCCAAAATTCAGGATGCTGAGATTTAAAACCACGATGCATTGCACTCTTTTTTAAAAGGCTTATTGCAGCTCAGTTTTCAAGATGTGGAGCTGTCACTTTTAAACCCAAGTAAAATGAATGTATAGTCATTCTAGTGACTATCCTTAGAAGTCCACTTTCAAGAGAAGGCATTTTAGACCTGGTTCAAGGAAAATGTATGGCTGCTTGGTATGAAAGGTAGGCCAAAGTTTGTCCTTTTGTGGCTTATTTCATGTGTTTCAATGGCAGAAAGACTAACTATATCCTATCCACAGCACTTCATGAATAGCATCATTCTAGTTTCAATCTCATTATAGCTCTGAGAGAGAGAGAGAGCAGTCTAATGCTTTTCAGACTATGCTTCATCAGATCCACAGCACTTCATAACCAGGCATAACTTCCGGGGACTTGAATAGTGAGTGAATGGGAATGCGGTTTATGCAAATGGGCAAACTCCGGTTAATATCTTTATATACATCACACAGGAAACATTCATTAAAAGTAGAGTAGCAAAATAACGCTGTGATTAAAACTTCATATTCCATAAAATCTAAGATATGCACAAAAAGGTACAATAATGGAGCACCTGTTTACGAATATTTAAAAAAAAAAAAAACATTGTATAGAAGCCCACTACATGCGCTAATCTATAAAAAAAAAAAAAAAAAAAAAAAAAGGATCCTGTCAACACTTCAACAGGAAATTTGGAAATACCGCATGACTTCCGCAAATTATTAAAATCCTTATAAGCCATCATACAAAACCATAAAATATCCTTAAACACTGAAAACCAAAACTCCACGGCCAAAACCTGAGCTCCATATGAACACCAAACTACACAAACACATAAGAAATCAGGGGATAAAAAAAATCTTACCAACATCGCAGACATCCTTCACCAGTCAAAGCTAACGCCTAAATGACTAAAAGCCGGCAAGTTCTCCCCCCTCAAATTCCTTCCACTTGTTCCCTCCCCCTCCTCCCTCCGCTAGTTCCCTCCCCCTCCTCCCTCCGCTACTCCCTTCTCCCCCTCGCACTTGCCCTTTTTCCTTCCTCTTCTCTCTCTCCTGTTTTCTTTCCATCTCCTGTCATTCTTCTTCCCTCCTTTTCCTCCTCCCTGAAAAGCACTCTTCTTCCATCCCCACTCCCTCCATCTCCCCTTACCTCCACTCTCCCCATCCCTCCTGCCCCCTTACCCCCTCCCTCTTTCCCACCTTATTTCCTCTCTCCTCTCCAACCCCTCCTCCCTTCCAACCCCTACTTCCTCCCCCCCCCCAATCTTCTCATTCTTCCATTCTCTCTAGCTTTTCTAGACGCTCAATATTTTAAGGACTTACTTATTTACACCCACACCCTTATACACACACACACACACAAAGCAGCTGTATCTCGAGAATACTGACAGCCAAAATTCGATCCCCTCTCCTTTCCTTGGTCTTCCTGCAGAAAACAGCTATAACTTGCTGTAACTTTCGTTTCTTTTCTTGGATATGACCGAGGAAAAATCGACAGCCCCTGTGTCCTTCCTAAAAATCAGAACCAGAGTACGACAATGACCTGATCGTTTTTTTTTTCTTTTAACAAAAAACTAAGTACAGTTGCCGTGTTATCACGATTACTAATTTAAGTTTGAGTGTAACTTCCATTCTTAAGTGGTTCTGAACTGTTATGTTAATATGGATTGGAGAGAATGCATGTTCACTATGGCCTTCATCGGGATAACTACTACCTATTCAGGTAAACAGATTTCCTTATACTGTACTTAAACCACCATGGAAAGAAAGCTTCAGTGCGTATTGCTAGAGCTAGAGTTGCATGAAACTGAATCGAGTAGGAGTTTAAAAAGAGAAGGTACCTTGCCCCCTATTAAGTAAACTTTACGTACTGCTACTCTATCGGACCTACTGATACACGTCCTCTCATTTCCCTCAACAGACATGACATTCATCAACCTTAGAGATGTTTATCCTCACCTTATGAGCGGTGCGATAAAGCTGCAGTGGCTCCGGAAAAAGTTGGGTCTTCAACAGGCAGTTCCCAGAAATTTCGGCTAATGCTGCTTAACGTTGATCAGTCTCGTCAGCAAGGTACCAATCTGTGGGACAATCTTGGGCGGCCAAGCCAGTGGATGTTCCTACTATTTCTGCCATAGAAACTAGCACTGCAATGAAACGAGGCTGTACAATCAATACAAGATATCCCTAAGGGGCACCTCATCGTCACATCTAGGTAATGACTACTGTATTGGAGGTCCTCGTTCCAGAGCCATGGGGTCCTACACATTTTTTAAAGCCTTCCCTGTGAGTGCCAGTAACTGCACTGAAGTCTCCCAAGGCCAATAATGTGTCCTGTGAGCGGTAATGTTCCACAAGTGAGCCGAGTTTGGCAAGAACAGCGACTCTTTAAGATCGCTCTTCTCAGGGCGAATATATACCGCAATAATAGAGATGAAGTCCAAAGTGTGCTTCAACTTCACTAGCATTATACACTAATCAACTGGAGCAACCTTGTGAACAGAAGAGGCAAACACAGCAGAAAACGCCACAGCTACAGCCCTAAGAGGGGCATCATTTTCAGAGCCACGCCAATAGTATGTGTAACCATCAGAACAGATTCTGGCATGGTTGGGCTGCTTCATCTCAGAGAATGCAGCGATGCTGACCACAAGTTTTCCCAACTATCATGACAAGACAGTTGAATTTCCTCTATGAGGTTTATAGGGTTCTATTATTTAATGGGACAGGGGCCAGCCCTCCCTCTACCCTTGAATCCAGATGCTGGGGTCCAGAAGACTTTACCCAACAGCCCTCTGATAGGGGCCAACCTGACAGGGCCTCACCCTCAAGAACAGCCTCTCTGTCAGCACCCAAGCGGGGACCCCGATGGCAAGCCTGGGTCAGAGTCAACCAAGGCCAGCTGACCCTAATCTCTTCTCCCCCCCCTCCCCTTTTTTTTAAAATTTCAGTAGGAATGTTAGTTTTTACAGGAAGGAAATGAAAACCCTTCCCATGTCCACTTGTTTTCCCAGTCCCTTATTCATCTACCCTATCCGTCCCACCCACCTCTTTTACCCTCAAGTTTTCCTAATCCCTGTAGGAACCAATACGGATGAAGTCCAAATGGGAAAATAACAGTGCACAAATACCTTTTCACAGATGACAGGTGCCACAGATGAGGCACTCACTGATACAGAATAATTAGAGATATTGTGGCCACAGGGTACCATGACGATTTCCATCTTCCCCCTCAGTAACCCAAGGAAGACAGCAGTGACAGTGCCTTGAGGATGCTGTAGGATCCTGTGTACAAAAATAAAGGAGTAATAAATGCTACTCTGGCTGCTATTGTTTCCATGCCCATTCACCAGGACTCTCCATCATTTGCAACAGCTTATAGCTGTATAACTGGATATGTTGTTGCTGATATTGAGTAGCCTGGTCTGTCTGGCTGCTGAGCAGACTGATCATCCACACACAAGAAACCACTCCTGTAGGGCCACTTTGTGCAGAGACAGTACCTTGCCAGAATGTGGTACAGGGAAAACTGTGGAGGTTTGGTTCCTGGATGGATGCCACATTCACATCTCACCACAGTGAACAGGGGCACCAAAGTAGGCTCCATATCACCCTGTTATTTGGTTATACAGTTAACACTCACCACTGTAAATGATTTCACTGGTTACTGGAAACGGTTATGCGTCATTTAAAGTGGAAAAAAAAAAACATGACAGGAAAGCCGTAAGATATAGGAAGAGAAGACAGCAAAGAAAAGGAATAAAGGTAAAGGCAGAAATAGACACCACATTGAGGGAGGTGATGACAGTCACCACCATCTACCACCTGGATATGAAGTAATCAAAAAGGTAAACCCATGTGCATAAACATGATAAAGAGGGGGTAAACATTCTACAGGCCCCACCCACTGCACAGTCCCAGATCCAGGCAATGGATCTGGGACCCCTAGCCCACCAGCTTACCAGTGGCTGTGGTAGTGGCCTCATGGCACCCTGCCAAGACAGCTGTAGGGACACCCTCCAAGCTCGCCTTGGCACTGCAACTGCCCTGCCATTATACACCCACTGATAGGGGAGCCTCCTGGATCACTACTTCCAGGTTCAGGCCCCTCTCCATTGGGCAGAAACGGCAGCCTGGGAACCGCAATGTCCTGTACCCTCTAGCACAGGTTCAAGCCCCATCTTGCCCCAGACCTATGATCTATGCTGGCGGAACCTCCGTCACACCTCCCCCCAAAAGTCCGCCACTAAGTAGCGGGGGCAAACTTTCTGGCTGAATGCCCTTGCTGGCATCAACCCCTGTAACGTAGTGGGATATGTTGTGTGATATGTAAAGTGCATGTGGTGTAGTGCATAAGATAGAGGAAATGTTTGGGAGAGTATGCTGGTCTACTCTCCATGTTACTGTCACACTGAAAAGGTCAGCAAAGGGGGATGGTTAACGAGCTAGTGAAACAGGAGCTCCAGCTCTCCCTATCACCAGCATTCCCAATCCCCTCGGGAGTACCACCCTGTTCGGCCCATGCTATAGTCTCTTCCAGTTTTGAGTCCCTTGTTGTTTATCATGGTACTTGAAGCCATGTCACATGACTTCAGAGATGGACTCCCGAGGGAGATGTATGCTGATGATTTGGTGCTGACTGCAGAGAATGAAAGGGAGGCAGAGGAAAGCTTTAGGAAGTGGAGAGATGGTATGGGGCACAAGGGCTTAATTAAGAGTAAATGCAGATAAAACAAAAGTGATGATATCTAGGGTTGGTGGCGGTACAGTCAAAGATGAGGGAGAGTGGCTATGTTCAATTTCCCACAAAGGTGTGGGAAGTAATTCCATCTTGTACAGTGTTACTGACAAATGGCTGCACAAGAGATGTAGTGGTATTAGAGGCAGACTGCAAGATAATGCTGATTTTATGTGTGCGGCATGTCAGGGAGAGCAGATGGAGATTGTTAGGCATGAAAGGACTGAACTTGCTGGTGAGTTTCTTGATTGTGTGGAAGAGTTTTATTTGGGAGACATGTTATGTACTGGAGGTGGGGCTGGAGCTAGCTCAGTTGCTAGGGTGAGAAGAAGAAGAAGAACAATAGGTACCTAGTGCCAAAATCCAGCACAAAGCCAGATCATCGGCTACAAGTTATGTATGCTGGTCGGGCCGGAAATACAGACACGGCATTGTGAAGAAATTGGGTCAATGGAAAAAGTATATCATATCACAGATGGGGTTAGTGACGTCAGGAACGGAGTTAGATGTTGGAAAGAAGACCAATAGAGGTAAGGAAGGACATGATATTATGAGAGGAAAAATATGATGATTCTCGGAGAAAATCTGAAAGGAGGGGAGGACGTTGGAGGGAAGACAAAAAAGGAAAGGAAATACGTCGCTGTACAGTGTAAAGAGGACAATCAAGGAAAATATGATGTATAGAGAGAATGGTATTGCAATGCGTACAGAGGGGAGGGTGACCACCAGACATCAAATATGAGTGGGTAAGTCTAGTATGACCAATTCTAAGGCGAGCTAAAGCAGTCTCCCATCTCCTATTACGGTGGCAAGGGGCTAGCCAAGGAGAAATAAATGGTTTAACAACACGTAGTTTATTATTAGTGATAGAGTCCCAACAAGACTGCCACCAGTGCTGAAGGAAGGAAGTTAGGGCAGGAAGAAAATCAGAGGCTGGAATGAGGAAGGAAGGAGAGGCATCTTTGGCAACAGCCATGCGAGCCAACTGATCAGCACGCTCATTGCCCGCGATGCCCACATGTCCTGGAACCCAACAGAACTGGACTGTTTTACGACGAGAGGAGATACGGAACAACCATTCCAAGATACGAAGGACTAAAGGATGAGAAGCAGAAGGTGACTGAAGAAGGGATAGCTTACTATATGAATCAGAGAATATTACAAATGAGGGAGAGGAGGCACGACAAATATACCGCAACGCAAACCAGAGGGCATATAACTCTGCTGTTAGAACACTTGCATAGGTAGGAAGACTAAAATGATAAAAGGTGTCAGGAAAGAGGATCGCGAAGCCAACACCCTCCGGGGTTTTTTAACCATCAGTGTATACAGGGACTGCAGAGGAATGGCGGGAAAGATGGTCAGAAAACCGAGCACGGAGAATGAATGAAGAAGAATTGGACTTGGAATAGGGGAAAATAGAAGAACAAATGTGAGGTTGCGGAAGTAGCCAAGGGGGAAAAAGACATGTGCGGTAAGAAAAAACATTACTAATAGCAAGAGAGGAATGCGTGAGGAGAGTACGAGCTCGAATTGCAAAAGATGGCCTGGTTCTAGGGGTGGAAAACATGTCTATGTCAGGAGTGGGAGGAAGCAGTGAAGGAGTATGAGGAAAACAGTGCAACTTAGCATAAGTACGAAGAGAAAGTAGAGCACGACGGCGGAAAAGTGATGGAACTCCTGATTCAGCATACAGACTCTCAACTGGGGAGGATTTAAAAGTGCCAAGTGCCAGACGGAGACCGTGATGATGCACAGAATGAAGTTGTTGGAGGACGGTGTCTGAAGCAGAAGAATAAACTTGGCAAGCATAATCAAGTTTGGAGAGAACGAGAACAATACGGAGCCAAAGGAGAGTAGCCCGATCAGCACCCCACGACACATGAGACAAAGTTTGTAGGAGACGGAGGCGTTGCAAGGCTGAGATTTTCAAGGAGGCAATATGATCCTTCCAAGTAAGACGTGAATCGAAAAGAAGGCCAAGAAAGGAAGCAGAGGTTGTATAGGAGAGGAGAGCCATAGAGAAAAAGAGGTGGTTGGGAAATAAGATGAGAGCGAGTAAAAGTAATAGCATGAGACTTAAGAGGAGAGAACCGAAAGCCATGAGAAGTAGCCCATTCTGAGGCAGCAGAAACCGCACGTTGAATAAGAGTACCAAGGGCAGAGATGTCAGAATTTGAGGCATATATTGCAAAATCATCTACACATAAAGAAGAGTGGACACCAACTGGGAGGCAGGATATAATCCCATTAATTGCCAATAAAAAGAGAGTAGTGCTAAGAACACTGCCTTGGGGGACACCTTCATATTGTGGGAAGGGATCTGAATAAGTATGCTGAACACAGACTCTAAAGAAACAGGATGATAGAAAATTCTTTAAGAAAACCCCAAGGTTACCATCAATCCCACAAGATCGAACTGTGCGTAAAATATGATAGCGCCAAGCTGTGTCATAAGCCTTCTCAAGGTCAAAGAACACTGCGACCACAGATTGCCGAGTAACAAAGGCTGAGCGGATATGTCTCCAGATTTAGGAGGGGAGTTAAGGTACTGCGAGCTTTACGAAAGCCAAACTGTGAAGGGAACAAAAGCTGTTTGGATTCTAGGAGCCACATAAGACGATGATTTATCATATGCTCGAACAATTTGCAAAGACAACTAGTAAGAGCAATGGGGCGATAATCTTGAGGGGCATGGCCTTGCTTTCCTGGCTTAAGAAATGGGAGAATGACAGCATTACGAAAAGAGGGAGGAAAGACACCCTCTGTCCAGATACGATTATATATAATTAATAATAGGGCCAGGGCCTGGGGGGAAAGGTGACGGAGCATATTATAGTGTATGCCATCAGGGCCCTCGCAAGTGTTCTTACAAAGATGAAGGGCTGAGGACAATTCATGGAGAGTAAAAGGCGCATTATACGACTGACTAGACGACAGCTGGAAGACAACTGGCGTACATTCAGTAGCAGTTTTAAGGGCATGGAATTCAGGTGAGAGATGAGAACCATTACTAACATTACTAAAATGAAGACCTAAGCCATTAGCAACTAAACGAGCATCTGCGACTGATTCCCCATCCAAATGGAGGACAGGGGAAGGCATGGGAAGATGTTTACTGGCTATTTTGCGTATACGTTTCCAAACGGAAGAAATGGGTGTATTTGTAGTAATGGTGGAAACGTATAATCTCCAGCTATGGCGTTTAGCCCGTTTAACTGTCCTACGAAGAGAAGCGCGGGCCTTTTTAAACATTAGAAGTGCACTCCGTTCATACTGGGTGTTGCGTTTACGTAGGTAGCTCTTCCAACATGCACGTTTAACACGGAGAGCCACAGTACAGTCCGACCAAGGTACACACTTAGAAGCAAAAGGACGGGACGACCTAGGAATCGCAGTCAAAGCTGCACTTAGAACTAACACATTAAAATAGGTGAGCATGTCTAAAACAGTAGAGAAGGAAGAAGGAGGTACAGAAGGAATAGTCAGAGAAGTAAATGACGGCCAGTCAGCTTTCGGAAAACACCATCGAGGGGGTCTGAGTACGGGACAATATGTAGTTAGAGTAAGTTTGATAGGAAAGTGATCACTGTATACAATATCAGAAAGAACAGCCCAGCGGAAATCTAAAGAAAGGGAAGGGGAGCACAGGGAGAGATCTAGACAGGAGAAAGTATGAGTTGTGGCTTTGGCGTCAAAATGTGTTGAAGCTCCTGTATTCAATAAGGATAAATCTGCGTTAAAAATAAAAGACTCAAGGCGACGGCCACGCGAATTAGTAACGTCATCGCCCCATAAAACATGGCGACAGTTAAAATCCCCCAGCAATAAAACTGGGGTGGGTAGTTGGGGTAATAAAAGAGATAAGGCAGAGAGGTCAATAGACTGGGAGGGAGAGAAATAAACCGAAACCACCGTAATCCAACGTCCAAGAAACACACGAATAAAATGACTTGGAACGGTGGTGTTAATGGACAGATGTTCAAGAGGAACTGTATGGTGGACTAAGATAGCTGTAACAGAAAGAGAAGCAGGAGAGAACAAGAAACAATAGTCAGGTATAGGTACCGGAGGGGAAGACAGACGGGGTTCTTGTAAGCAAACTAAAGAAAGACAGTGAACTGAAAGAAAATAGCGGAGGTCATTGCTATGGGCTGTAAAACTTTGTATGTTCCATTGTAAAATAGACATGTTAAAAAACCACAGAAAGTAAAACCCAACAGGAAAGCAGAGTTTAGGTAAAAGGAAATTAATACTAAAGATAAAATATAGTACACAGGAAGTAAAATATAGTACACAGCAAGTAAAATATAATAAACAGGAAGTAAAATATAATCCATAGGAAGTAAAATATATGACATAGGAAGTAAAATATATGACATAGGAATTAAAATACAATACAGAATAATAACATATATTACCGAGTCGTTACGATAGTAGGGATAAGAGTAGAAGGTGAAACTGGTGGATGGGCAGAATGGTCTCTATAGCCTGGAGGCATGGGGAGAGACAAAGGGGAAGGAGTACTGTGAGAAGTGGAGGAGGAGTGGGGCAAAGAGGAGGAGGGGATAGAAGGTGAAGGAGAGGGAAAGGAAGGAGGGAGAGGAGTGGGAGGGAGGTCAGGAGGTACAGGATGAATTTCAACAGAGAGAATGGAAGGAGAGGATACAGCATTGGCTACTGAATTTGGCGTGGAAGTTAAAATATAATCCATAATCTTGGGAATAGTTTCACTGTCGTCATCGCCTGAGGGTTTGGTGTGGGCGGTCCGGGGATGTGACTGGAGAGATTGCTGTGATACAGGTTTTGACGAGGCAGTGTGTGTCGATCGGGAGGGGTGGGAATTTGTTGCCCGGACTTTACGAGCTGAAGAAGAAGGAGGATGGGCAGGAGAGGCCTTAGAGTCTGATGCGATGGACAAACTGCGTTTACTATTAGAGGAGGGTGGGGGTTGGGTGTTGCGTTGGGCCAGGGGCGCCAAACGGCGGGTCTGAGTAACAGAAGTGGAGGAATGAGAGGAGGGACGAAGTTGTGAACAGGGGGAAGGACAAGGAGAAGGAACAGGTAAAGAAGGAGATGGAGAGGAGGTAGGGGTAGAGGAATCTAAAACAGAGAAAGAATTAGAGATAGGAACAAGAGGGGTCTGTAAGGGAAGGTCTGAGGTAGAGGGGAGGTGCAGCTGAGAGAAGGAAGAGGTAGAAACAAGAGTACTGGGAGAAAGAGAAGGAGAGACTGAAGTCACAGGTGTAGAGACAGAGTGAGAGGTGGGAAGATGAGAGGAGAGAGGAGAGGAAGAGGGGGCAGTAGATACAGAGACAGGTGCAGAAGGGGAAGTAGTAGTAGTACTGAGACTAGAAGTTACTATGGCAGAAGGACGGGCTACACGTGCGTAGGTAACGTTAGGATGGTGACCGAGGTTGCGAGCTCTGCGATGAGCCTCACTAAGGGAGAGGCCAGTTTTCCAACGGATAGCGGATACTTCCTATTCAAAAAGGTAGACGGCACATTGTCGGTGGGTGGCAGAATGGCTACCATGACAGTTAGGACAGCACCGGATGGTGGTAACACAGTCTGAAGAGGCATGGCTGGCCAGTGCACAGTTGGCACAGACTGCAGATGAGCGGCAGTATTTGGCGGGGTGGCCAAAGCGCCAACAAGATGTGCACTGGCGAGGAGGCGGAATATATTGGCGTACTTGGAGGACAGTGCCCCCAGTAATAACTGTGGAGGGTAGATCTCGAGAAGCAAAGACTATTTTAACAATATTGGCTGGTTCTTGTCGGCGTCCGCGAGGAGGAATTGTGTAACAATGTACTGAGCGGATTGGGTGATGCTGTTCTGAGAGGATTAGCTCTATGTCAGTGGGGCATTCTGCGAAAGGCCTCTGGCCGAAGGACATTGATGATGGTAAACGGACAGTGCCAGTGGATGAATTAAGCTGAATATCTGGGGACGCAGAGATGGGTTGACCTGAGTTGTTGACTAGTGATGCCACCTTCTCGGCTTGGGCGGCATTGTGAACAACAAGGAGGCGGGAACCATTCGGATGAGCCGAGAAGGTGACATCCCTGCCTACCTGTCGAAGTAGAGAGAGGTGGAGCAAGAGGTCGTCAGATGCATCGACGATATTAAAAAATTTAGACCATGTCTGTGTATCGAACAGAGAGGAAGTGAGGGAAGGGGCTGGCACATACGAAGAAGGACGAGGTCTGGAGAGAGAGGTAGAGGACATAGAAGTAACAGAGACAGGAAGTGAAGGAGGAAGGTAAGGATGAAGTGTGATAATAGTAGAGGGGCTGATTGAGGTAGACAGAACAGAAGCTGGAGGAGTGGAAGACACAGTAGGTACGGCAGATGGGATGTTCATTGTAACTGAACTTTTAGGAGGAGGGGAAGAAGTCGAGGCCACGGTCAAAAGCGAGTCCTGGGTCGTCACCGTAATCGAGCCAGTAGTAGCAGTAGTAGTATTCATAAAATTTAATTGGTAGTTTTCACCACCCCACCCACCACAGAGCCCAACTAGGGGAAGCTGATGTTGGGTCAAACTCACCCAACAGCCTCAGGGATAGCGGAAGAGGTATACGCGGACACTGTTTGGTGTGAAGTGGCAGCCGCGGACCAATACGGTGCCCACCAAACAGCGCCCGCTTGACCCTAGCCGAGGTTGACTGAGTCAACACAGGGCCAGCCGATTTGCCCAGCGGGGCCACACTGGACCGCCTGTCTTACCCCAACCCCCCTACCAAAGGAGCGTGTTGTCCACCACAGGGAACTATACTCTGCCCCCTTGGTGAACTCAACTCCCAGATAGAGGGGCGCAGGGAATACACGGGATGCCACACACGGCAAACACGTGGGGAGGAGACAGTCTCACCCAAGATGACAAACGGGGCGTAGACTGGAACATCACCAGTAGACCTCCACTACCCGGCGATGACAGGGAAAAAGGGAAAAAAAGAAGCAATAAAATCAGAAAAAGGGCCTCGCAAAATTAGTTGAGGCAACGACAGGGACCCAAGGAGGGGGGGGGAGAGGGCAGAGTAGAAACCTCACCATAGGTCCCCCACTCATCAAGACCCAATCGATGTCTCCGATGCCCCCCCACGACAACAGCGAGCGAGGAAACGGGGGGGGCTAGGGTGAGAAGTGGTTGGAAGAAGTTCAGGGAGCTGTTGCCTCTCCTGACATTGAGAGGACTCTCCCTATGTGCTAAGGGGTCATTGTATGCAGCATGTGTTAGGAGTGTGATACTGTATGGTAGTGAGACCTGGGCAGTAAAGAAAGAGGATATTAGCAGGCTCAAACATACAGAAATGACAATGATTAGGAGGATGTGCAGTGCATCCCTACGTGCAAGGCCTGGGGGGGCTGGGTTTACGAATGAAGAGTTGAGAGGTAGGATGGGACTGGAGTGTATTGGTGTTGTGATAAGGAGAGGTAGCCTGAGATAGTTTGGGCATGTGGAGAGGATGGGGGATGATAATTGGGTGCAGAATGTGAGAAGTGTTAATACTGGGGGAGGGGTTGTGAGGGTCAGACCGAGAAAGACATGGAACGAGGTCATTATGTGTGACCTCAGGTTAAGGGACTGAATAGGGAGGCTGCCATACATCGAGCAGCATGGAGAGCCACCATTAGGTGACCAAGGCCGATGCATGCAAGCATGTTGGAGCCTTCAAAAACAAAACCAAAAACAAAAACGTGTTATTCCAACCCCGAGTACCTTAAATTTGCTCAAACACTTCCTAGCAGAGAAAATATATCAAGACCCTAACCTTTGAGGAAGGAAGGAAGGAAAAATGAGGAACTAACACCAAGCCATAAATTGACTATATGGTGCTAAGGCTGGCATTGAAGTGCTTTTGGCAATGAGGTGGCTTGGTGATGAAACAGATTGGTATTAATCCACAGGGAGGAAGAGAGGAAAAGTCAGCGTCAATGGGAAGAACTTTACTATCCATGTCATAAAACCAAATGTCTAACCTGATAGGACAGGGAAAATAACAGCTGGAAGTTTTCGTTTTCGTTTTTGAAGGCTCCAACATGCTTGCATGTGTCGGCCTTGGTCACCTAATGGCGGCTCTCCACGCTGCTCGATCTCTGGCAGCCTCCCTATTCAGTCCCTTAACCCTTAAGTCACATTTAATGATCTCGTCCCATGTCTTTCTCGGTCTACCCCTCCTAACCCCTCCCCCAGTATTAACACTTCTCACCCTCTGCACCCAATTATCATCCCCCATCCTCTCCACATGTCCAAACCACCTCAGCCTACCTCTCCTCATCACAACACCAATACACTCCAGTCCCATCCTACCTCTCAACTCTTCTATCGTAAACCCAGCCCCCCCAGGCCTTGCACGCAGGGACGCACTGCACATCCACCTAATCATTGTCATTTCTGTACGTTTAAACCTGCGAATATCCTCTTCCTTTACTGCCCAGGTCTCACTACCATACAGCATCACACTCCTAACACATGCTGCATACAAAGACCCCTTAGCACGTAAGGAGAGTCCTCTCAATGTCAGGAGAGGCAACAGCTCCCTGAACTTCTTCCAACCACTTCTCACTCTAGCAACCGAGCTAACTCCAGCCCCACCTCCGGCACATAACATGTCTCCCA
>JAGKTI010006668.1:6762-17701 GCA_018397915.1 Birgus latro | reverse complement strand
TAAATTTAATATTGCACCAGTTTTTACACTATTATGTACATAATTATCCAAGACACAGATACAACCATACTGTATCAAAGTTGGTACTGTATTTTACTGTTGAAGGACTGTTTACTCTTTGAAAATATTGTAGGTATAAGTTTCATATTATTAGCAGAGAACACCTAACATCTGAAAAGAACTAAAATATTACAAATAGCTGAATGTACCAGCCTTTCTATGATATTTGCTTCAATTACATTCCTACATCTGTAAGTCATGATGCTTTCTAGACTGCATAGAAAAAAATATGGTAAGGCCAAGTCTCATACACTCATCAGGAGCATCTTGTACAAGACTGCAACTAATCTAATAGTGATCTTATATAAAATGAATATTGTTGTTACCAAATGATAACAAATTGAATACTGGAAAAAATAAGTTTCATGGATCAGTTCTTGCAACTTACAAAAATATTTAATTTTTGGATTTTAACTTTTACCTTTAACAGACCCTGTCCAATGTTTTGATGGCTCTCATCAACATACATAATTCTAACCCATTAAGAGCCAAAAAGTTGTGGTGTCTTTTTCAATCATCTGAATTAGAGAACTTCCAAAACTAAAAAAGTAAATAATAAACAAAACAAGCCAAAAACTATTGTAATAACTACAATACCATACCTATTTCCTGAGCATTACAGCTGTTCACTGCAGCAGTACAGTTGTGTTTCTAATTTTGTCAAAGCTCAGTTCTTCTGTAATCTAGTAACGGGTACAGTTATGACCTACAAAATAAGTGCTATTTGTATTGCATTAACTCTTTGTGTAGGTATCCTTAATTAATTTAGCGGCATTCAAAGTTACTTACTTTCTTGGAGCGATGGGGCAGTCTTATATTACAGCACCAGAAAATTTTGCCTATGACTTAAACGATCTGATTCACGTAGACCTACAGTTATACAGTATTTACATATCTGATATATGCAGGTGGTTAAAAATTAAAATAAAATAAATAAAATAACCCCCCAGCAGCTTATCATTTATATATTTACATAATTTGGCAGCTATGTTACAAATATATTTAATCAGTAAAATCACCAAAAGAGTACGTAATTCAAACATATAATATTAAAAAAACTTTACTTTTGAAAGATAGGAATAATGTTTCATCTCAAAGTAGGTCTCAATTCACTGGCTACCATACTTATGGTTTTACTAGATGGAACACCACATCTCCCTAATGCTCTTTTCCTACTGGTACATTCCCTAAATAGGTGATGACGGGTATGATACTGCACTGGTTTTACTTTCCTGATCAAGTATGAGGGAGACTGGTAGACAGGGCACGGTGTACAAAACATAGAGCCTTGAAAAGCACTTGCCTGAAAAACATCATTGTACTTTCTATAATACAGTATGGTATGTACTAAAATTGTAGAACTGTAGACACAAGTGGTATAGTGTAGCACTAACTGCACTACCAAAATTCCACAGTACTATTCCAGTATAAAAGTTTATCAAAAGATACCGATATGCTACTGTTTGGATGACTGTAATTTTGACAATCACAACTGAACATGACCACTGATCTATTAATCCACATGTACAAAGTTCAGTACATATTGTCGACAATCTGCAGATTATTGTCATACATGATCTTATATTTTTCAACTGAAAATTCAAATACCCTAATATGTATACTGTACAACAGCCCTAACTGCAGGTATAAAATCCTTTTTTTCTAAAGTTTTTATTTCAGAATGTGAGAAAAGACTGCTTGATTATCACATTAATTCAACAAAGTATATTTACCTATACAGTACTGTATCAGTTAATATACAGTATTAGGGTAACTACCATATAATATTACAGGTACTGTAATATTCTTTCTAGAACACTTTTTATACCTCTTCTATATCAAACTATGATAGTGCTAGTAATATCTATGCAATGTCCAAGCTTGTACAGCATTCACATTAGGAATGTCCTACAAAAATCTTACAATAGTATATTTTATCAAATCTGTTACAATGATACACAGTGTAAGAGGTGACTGAGAGCAAGCAAATAATGCGATGGATCTTAGCACATCTTCCCTTATTGAAGCATATAACTGAGTCTGTTGTGGTCATATATTACTGGTACCATTTTTAAAAAACTGTAATAACAAAAAGTCCACTGACATTAATGTGTGTGTCTTAATGTATCAAAAATAATGTTAACAACATTGCACAAGTATCAGAGAAAAGTATTTAATTATCTGTGACTGGTGGATAGCTACCGTACCTCAGTACAATCAATGAAAATTCAGTCACTTATATCAGACTGCATCTTCATTGATACCTGTACATGAATATTTCTTTGAAGTTCATTAAATAAAATACTGTACCACACTAAGCTTGTCTGCTTAAGCTACAGTATGCATAATGTCCTTTAATACAAACCATATTTACTTGCACTGCCAAGTAGTCATAATATAAAGCACTGAAGTATATTAAGAATAAAACAACATAATTTCTGTAGATATATTAGTTAAAAACAAATGGAACCAATACTGAATGAAATTCAGGGAAGGACTCAAGGATGTGAGCCAAAGTACAGGCATATATATATATACTGGTATACTGTATATAGTACTGGTATATTTATGTATGTGTGCTTCTTTCAACAGCTATTGTATTTTTTTTTAATATGTGCAGAAATATGAAGTTATTGTTGACGATTAAATTTATATAACATTAGATAGCTGTAAGATGGTCATTTTTACCTTATGTGGTTACTATAGTGCTTTCCGATACTACTGCAATGCTTGTTTTGACAATTATCAGCCAAAATTAGATACAGAAGAGAATTTTCAAGCTCTATATCATCTGCAAACCCTTATGGAAACCTACATGATGTTTATAGAAAAAAAAAAAAATCTTAGATTTCCTGCCAATGAAAGCATCACACTGAAAAACCAGTTTGTGTGGCATGTTCACTATATGTACAGTTCAATTCAATTTTCTACTCACTTGGATAATATGAACGGTTAAGAATTATAACTGAATAAAGGAATTTAACTGGGTCTTCTTTTGGCCATCCCCCTCCAAGAATTTAAGGCATCTTGCTATAGATAGATAGATAGATAGATAGCTATACATATATATATTTTTTCTTTTTAATTAGAATTAGTGATTTTAGTATGTACTGCACTATACATCAGGTACAGTACTGGGTAAATAAAATCTGGCTTCCAATGTTGCTGACTAAGTATTGTTTTGCATATCATACCTAGCTTTATATAAAAGAAATCTCACATGACATAAACCATTTATTATTTAAAATATTTTTTCATAAATAACCATTCACATCTGCAAATAAAATACATACATACAGAAATATTAAGTACAAAATGACAGTGTAAAGCGGTGGAATGTACAGTGACATGTTACAGATAAGCAGAGTGGCGAGAGTTGCTCTGTTCTAGGGCAGCAAGCACATCCTGTTTCATTCGAACATAAAGCTTTCCCTTTTTCCAAGGATTCTGCAGCTGGAGGGGCCTGAAGTCCTCACGTAAACACCTCTCACGCATACCAATCACAGCCACTAAACAGAAATCTTTTAATTTATCGTTGCCATAAGTGGGTCCACTTTTGCCCTTCAGCACAACAGCCACATTTAACTGTTTAACTACCAAGTCAATGACCTCCCTGGCAGTCGTTCTGGGAGTGATGTGGATTTTAACTGAGGTGCCAGAAGCCATGCCAGTCTGATATGCAGCATAGACCCGAATTATAGTGGAGTCTTCGTTGCGTACCGCCCCTTCCCCAGTCTCCTCCCCCTCCGTGCTCTTGGCTTCACTACGTCCACTTTCTGAACACATAAGACTTACTGTGTCTGTTTCAGTTTCATTTGAGGACAAAGAGCGCAGACTGGCAGTCATGCTTGAAAATGAAGCCTCAGAATCATGGCTTAGACTGCTCCCTGCTCTCTGCATTTCAACATTTAGATTACTGCCATAACGCTGCAGATCAAAGCAACTGCTGGTGGGAGATTTACCACTAGCCACAGTGTTTTCATACTCTAATTCAACACAGCTGTTCTTTTTCCTCTTGCTTTGCTCTAAGCATTCTAATGAAGATATACTCTGATTAATTTTTGGTTCACTATTACAGCACATGGACTTCAAGCATCCATCATGAGTATCATAGAAAGAAGGAGCACTGGCCTTTCTGGGAGGGTATCCAAGCTCTACACAATGTTGCAAATGATTATCACTTCTAGAAGTTGGAAAATCCTTACTATACATTTTCCGCTCACCACTAACTTCCATATGTTCTCGGGTCCATGACAAAAGTGGTACATTTTCATTCTGTTCTTCACTGTTTATTAGAGAATTGTATGATTTACCACAACTCTTATTACACCCACTTGTATGAACTAAACACTCTGTTGTTTTTGACTTATGGAACCTCACCTCACACTTGACAGCAACACGAATGTTTTCTGAAGTGTTCGATTTAAGCATTCTAGGTGTATCAGATTTCTTAACACTAAAGCTCAAGTTATCGTCTTTCCTTAACCTTTTACTGTCTGCACCAAGCTGTAATGACTCACTAGAACTATGAGTGTCCTGAAGAGGTGTAGCTGCAGAAGGTAAATTTGCAGTGGACTGAAGAGCAGCTTGGTGTGCTGAAGGAGGAAAGGTACAGCATAGTAAATTGCTTACAGGCGTACCTGATGCAGTTTTGTCCCTAGCATAGCTAATGGCATCCATAACCCAACGTAATCCCCTCCAAGTGGCATCCAATTGCTCCTGGAAACTCTGCAGCTGCCACAGTCTGTTCCGAGAGCAGTTGATCTCATCCTGGCTGAATGCTTCTCGACTTGCATGCTGTGCCATTAGTGTATCCATCTCCAAGATATATGAGAGGCGAGCATACCGGCCTATAAGCTCTCTCTGGTATGTGCCCATATGTATCATCTCAAATATCTGCAGGGGCAATGTGGTAAGGGAGGGTTGTGATAAAAGGTCATCTTCTTGACCTGGAGCTGAGCACACAGCATCCACAGGAGGCATCACCAAAAGCAATGACACATCAGGACTCAATTCTAGCACTTCCCCACAGTATAATCTGTGTTGTTGTTGTGCCTCTTTATCAACATTCAGCTGGGAGAGTAATTGCAATGCTGCTTGGCTTAGCTGAGAATGCCAAACTTGTTGTGCTGGAGATGGGGAGCATGTAAGTGACGTTCGTGACTTGCTCTCTCTACTTTCAGAGGCCTCTGTACTGGGACACAGAGGCCATGGCTCTAGCTCTGAAGCTTCCAAATTTTGCACCCACTCCCATTCTTCCCTGCAACATACATATACCTTACATCAATCATCAGCTGCAACAGTCATTAAAAGAAAGTTGAAATAATTTTGTTTTAAGGTAGTGTATTATTGACAATGTGCTTACCTTGTGCATAATTTGTTGTGGACACACAATGCATATGATTTGTTGTTGTTGTTGCAAATGAAGTGTTAAGGTCAAAGTCAATTTTTCATATGCCAGAGTAACATACAGACAAATATTGTACATACAATAGTGACCAGGTGTGCACTCAACTAATAGAAATACTGTATGCTAATTCATTCAGAGATTGGGCTGAGTTCTGAAGAAATAACCCTTTCCAGAGAGACACTAGTTACCTATGCCAAATTAAAATATGGTCATCACCCTTTTCCACTTCAGTATCTACATAAAACAAACTCACACACAATCCACCCTGTTCTAATTGCAATGCCACTTTTCATACCATAATACACCTACAGATACCTCGTATTTTTCCTTCCTGCAATAGCATAATCTGAATAAAAGATCTTTGAAAGTTGTTGTCATTGCAACCTTAGGCTCATCTGGACATGAACCATGTGGACTGCTGGAAACTGGCCACTACAACCAGTTGCTTCCAGAAATGTTTTGTTGAAGTTATGTTGAAGGACTGTCTGTTTTGTGATAGTGTGAAGCATGAGGTAGGTAACTGTATTGTACTGTGAGGGGCTGCAGTGGATTGCTTGAGCAGTGTAATGTGTTGGCACTGATGCACGGAAGAGTGGTGGCTGCATTGTAGTTTGGCTATGTGTGCCTGTGTCTCTCTGGGTAGGGTAGTTTCTGAGGGGTGCATATCTGTCTAGTGGTAGTTCATAAAGATACTTTTTGGCTTATGGATGGCTGTGGTGGATGTTTTTTCTTGGGGAACTGTAGTGTTGGCTGGAGAAGAGACATTACTCAGATACTGTTAAGTTGGATAGTTATCCAATTTTTTTTTCTTTTTTTTTCTTTTTCCCCCCCCCCTGTAGAAGGGGTCTTGAGTTGCAGTGATGAACTGTGTCCCTCTGATATTCATATAAATCTTGACTGGAGGTATTTTGTTTCTTGAATTAGTTGGCCTGTATCTGTGGTCTTTGTGCATCCTGTTATATTCTGAAGGCTTTGTTTTGTGCTTTTCTGAGCTTATCTATGTGTTGGTTAAGGTGAGGGATCAGTTTGAGATAGCATAATTCATTATCATTGTAATAAAGAGTTTATAGATTGCTGTCTAAGACTTTTTCTGCTATTCAAAGGTAGTGCCTATGAGTCTTTACAGGCACTAAGTTTCTGAGATGCCTTTAGAGAGAAGGGCAGCCTGATAGCTGGGGACAGAATGACATGGCAGTAGTTTTCCTGTCACCACCCCTTCCAAGATTAAGATGTTTAGCTAAAGACAGATAAGTAGATAGATAGATACTTGCATATGTGCGGTGTAGATGGTAAGCTGCTAGGTGCCATCAAGAGTTTGTATGATGGTAGTGAGGCACGTGTAAGGGTAAATGGGCATCTAAGTGAATGGTTCGTGATCAATGAGGGCATGCAACAAGGTTGTGTGATGTCCTCATGGTTGTTCTATATATACATGGACAGGGTGATGAGAGAAGTAAAACATGAGTAATGGAAAGAGGGATGGTGTTGGTAATGAACGGTGATGGATGGAATATCTCAAATTTGTAGTATGCTGATGATGCAGTGCTACTTGCAAATACTGGACAAGAGCTCGATAGACTAGTGCAGAGTTTTGAAAATGTCTGTGAGCGTCGTGCCTTGAAAGTAAATATAGAAATGGGAAAAGTGATGGTTACTGAGAGAGAAGGTGACTCACAGTGTGATATTACAGTGAATGGAGAGAGACTGGAATTGGTGAGAGTTCAAATACCTGGGCACTGTGATAGAAAAGAGAGGAAAATGTGCAAAAGAAGTGGAAGTAGAGTGACACAAGGAAGAAACGTAGCTGGTGCTATGAAGGCCTTGATAAGAAACAGTGGCTTGAGTGTTGCAACTGCATGAAGCTCACCTACATGAAGGAGTGTTAGTGCCAACTTTAACATACGGATGTGAGACTATGGTATGGGATGAAAAGAAAAAGTCAAGAGTAAGAGCAATGGGGATGGGATTGCTGAGGAATGTATGTGGAGTACAGAGAAGGAATAGAATACGGAATAATGTGATTCATGAAAGATGCAAAGTGAGTGAGGAAGTCTGTGGACACCAGAATCAAAGAGAGTGTACTGAGATAGTATGGTCATGTGGGAAGAATGGATGACAAGAGAGTGGTGAAAAGGGTGGATCTGAGTGAATTTGATGGAGGGAGGAGGTGAGGCAGGCCAAGAAGAAGAGGGATATGATGGATAAGTGTGTCAGGAAGAGAGGTATGGAAGTTAGTGAGGCTAAGGGACTAACAAGAGATCGAGATGGCTGGATGAATTTTGTGCAAGGAAGTGCATGACCAGGGATGTGGCACCCATTTTTAATATGACAGCATTCAGATTATCTCTATTAGATGGGTATATGTGAAGCTAAAAAAAAGCGGAGAAATTTTTCTGAACTCTCAGATGGAGCCAGGATTTCGAGGGCTCGAAGCATGAGCGAATCGAAGCGTGACCCACTGAATTCGGCAAACTTTGGCTGTTTGGATGTTGCTACTCTTCACCTTGCCCTAGGGTGGGAAAGGTCTGGAAGATGATGACGATACTTGTACACCAAGATAAGGAAAGTCATGTGTGTGTCTAGATGATGATGATACTTGTACACCAAGAAAAGGAAGGTCATGTGTGTGTCTAACTTAACTCCTACAATTTCTGAATGTCTCTCCTGTGGGAATGGTTGGATAAAGCAAAAACCCTAAGAGTGTGTTGGAGATTCATATCTATCTGGAATGAAAAGCAACAGTTAAATTGGCTAATGTGGCTGCCACTGTGCATTGTCGAGGCCAGTGTTCTAATGAAAGTAAAAACAACTGAGGCTGGGATGTTGCTTGTTGAGTGCTGGAGTATTTGGAAGCAACTGTCTAATCACTGGCCTAGGACAGCACTACTGCTGAAAGAGGAGGGGTTGGCAGGTCATGTAACACAGCTAAAATGACTAAAGTTTTGCAGTCCAACAGTTGACTTTCATATGAGCCAAAGATAAAAATAATATCCTCCAGTAATTTTTCCAGTGTGTGAAGCACTCCAGGTCAACCAGGTGCCGGACACAATGGACAGAAAAAACGGCATCAGTCATAAAGCTATTACCTAACAATTTAAAAAACAGTTAAAGTTTTTCAAACAGAAGCAAAACAGCTGTAGCAGAAAATTTAAAAAATACATACATTCATAGTTCAGGATAAAGAGATTTAGTAGGAGGAAGAAATGGCTAATGAATCTCACTGTTTGCCATACTGGTGTTTAGAGAGCTCTGTCCTAAAGCACCTCCTGTATTTGCTATGCCAACTCCGGTAGATATTTCCAGTCTTGAACTGAGAATGGAACATTTTTTGAGCAGTAAATAACTTTAACTTCCTTACTCTGATGAGTCCATTCCTGGGCTTGGCAGGCTCACTTTGTGAGGCCCCATCCGTGGCCCAGTTCAAATTCCGCGGTAAGCACAGCTAGGTGGAAGTGTGTGTGCTGTGGGACACTCATGCCAGGTC
The DNA here is from genome assembly GCA_018397915.1 of Birgus latro. Taxonomy (NCBI): domain Eukaryota; kingdom Metazoa; phylum Arthropoda; class Malacostraca; order Decapoda; family Coenobitidae; genus Birgus; species Birgus latro. Next base: position 8,747 of record JAGKTI010006668.1, on the reverse strand, counting down.
TAGAGTTATCATTGGCCCATCAATTCTGCCATTTTTCTGCCAGCACCCAATCAAAATACAGAGTTTATTTCCGAATATAAACACTTAGTATGAACGCCATCGCTTCTTCCGCAGGAAGTGCGTTGCCGGTGGGTGATTATTTCATCATATTTCATAAGTTATTATGCAAAATAACTGTACATCCCTATATGTACAGAAAGATAAGACATCAGGTAAATGATGTGCTAAGAATACAGTGCTGACAGTGCTGTTTTCAGTAATAAAATAAAGGTGCACGAGAAGTTTGCAGTACTCAGAAAAAACTGAGGAAGAACACATGAGTGATGATGCATATATGGATAATTTTGCAATCTATGAAAGTGGCCATGATAACCAATAATACTTGTGACAAGAAGATATCTTCACTTGTGGAAAACGAGTCCACAAACGAAGAAAATAAGTGTTTTAGGCAATACTAGTGATGGAACTGACAAAGGCTCGAGGGCACAGGTGGTGGGTTGCCTGTGGTCACCCGTTGCATATGTAGCAGGCCCACATAGGCCTAAATATAACATTTTATAGTTTTTTATTGAAAAAACTTCTTTTACTTATATTTTACAGGGAGACAATTATTTCAGATAAATGACTTTGTAGGACTTTAGGATGGCTGACGAAAGTTATGTATGGAGAGTTCCTTTTACTTTCAATTTCAGTTATTTATTTATAACTCAATTGCATTTGTTTGATTGCCAAGGGAAAGTATACCTTTTGAGCTTGTATATGATGTATATAAGTACTACGTTTGCAAAGTTATGAGTGTAGTATAAGGGAAGCAATTAAGTATGCTCATCAGCACCATAATACTGTATATATATTTATCTCAAAATCTGGCTATTGCTCATAATTTTAACTATGAATTAGGGGGGTTAATAAGATTAATGGTACTAGCAGTAGTAGAGTACTCCTGATCTGTCTGGACCAGTAGACCTATCAGCAGCACGCAAGCAATTGTCTCTGCAGGGCTGCCCTATGCAGCGAACTAATGTTCCTTTGCATCAGACAGCACCTCATCACAGGGAGGTGCGGGCAAAAGTGAAGATGTTTGACTCCTGGATGGATGCCGAATTTGTCTCTCCACCCACTTAACAGGGGCACCATAACAGGCTCCAAAACATCCTGTTATATGGTTACCACTCAGCACTTTAAACAGTCTCTAGGGTTACATGAACCATTACACTTGTCACTCAATGTAAGGTCACTTAAAGGCAGCACTATATTGAGTGAGTGGATGATAGGTGCCCCACCTACCACTAAAGATTAACAGTAAAAACTACTGATGAAATTCTAGAACACACATAATGCCCTTACCTAGAGACATGTGGATTCTCTCTGACCTTCACGTGGGGAAACATGTTGGGAGTCTTTTCAGGCACAACGACCTGCAAGACATCTACTGAGCTTTGCAGCTTGAGGTAGCCCAGGTAAAGTCCTCGACGTAAGGGTACACGACTCACTTGGTCATACAATATTTGATCTTGAAGTGAGGAGAGCAAAAGGTCCCCAGCTGAGCTCCCAACTTCTTGTGTGGAAGTTTGGCCTATGGAATAAAAAATTTAGATCATCAAACAGAGTTTCTTTTATAGAGCAAATGAAGTAATTAGCAAAAAAAGAAAAAAAAATACATGAGTGAAATCTGACCTAAACTATGACACCAACTTACTCTTCTTAGGGAAAAGACAAAATGAAAGAGTTGTGCAAATACAGTAGTCTGTAGTTTATCCATAATCAAAGGTCACCACCACCATCATCATCCTGATCCTACTTTTCCACCTGAATATATTGTGAGGCAGGATGCAAAAACATGGAAAGAAAGAATGAAAGAGAGCTATAAACAGTATGCCTGTGAAATTGCTAACAAAATCATTCAAGCCCCCCCTGGCTCCACCACATAGGCTTAACCATCTGCATAGCTTATATATATATGTATGTATACATATATATATATA
>JAGKTI010006667.1:19145-29145 GCA_018397915.1 Birgus latro | reverse complement strand
ACCTTTTTCTTAGTAGTGGTCTAATGGACGGCTCACCCCTCGTGTGGCTAGGGAGGAAGTGCAGGAGCATTGACAGGTGTGACGAGTAAGCATGGTGACTGACTGTGTTAACTGATGAATAGATAAGGACAGCATGAATACATGTAGTAGTAAGATACAAGAACATCAGGCAAGGAAAACAAAAGGCATAAAGGTAGGCAGGTAGCATAATTACAAGCAAGCAAGATAACTCTGTCAAGGCGGCCGATTCGGTAGTGTTATTAGCTATGAAGGCGCCGGCCCGATAATGACAGAATTCGAAACCCGATGAGTGCAGCTGTCGCCACATTGTTCAGGTGTCCATCCACCCTTTGTACATTGCGAGTAAAATGAATATCTAGCATAACACCTTGGAGGATTAATTATGCCAACCTTGATGCCGCAGTAGCTAGGTATCACAGGATAGTTGATGAATAACCCGCTTCAGTCCCAAGGCCCTATGATAAGGAACTTAGGACAAACACTAAGCACCTACTAGCGTCTGCCCCTAACCCCCTTACTTTACTCCGGCAGGCAGGCAGACTTGCAGGCAGACAGTAACACAGGCAGGCAGGCAAGCAAACAGGTAAGTAGAAGGGTAGGCAGAAAAAAAAAACAGCTATGGGGACAGAGAAAAGGAAAATAGCAGGCAGGCAGGTCGACACTGGACTGCTGGGAGGCAGAAAAATCTACAGCCAGACAGACATTTAGGCAGGCCAAAAGACAGCAGCTGAATCGTCGGGCAAGCAGACAAGAAGGCAGGCAAGTAAGCAAACGGAGTGGTATATATCTGTTAGGGAACAAAGTAGGTACCCAGGCATGCAAGCAAGAAGACTAGCAAGCAAGAAAGTAGAGCAAAAGCAGACAGGTAGACAGGAAGATAGAGAGGCAGAGAGGGCAAGAAACTGCTAGAGCAATAGACAGGAGAACAGGCAGACAGACAAGGCAGCAGACAAGCATGGGAACAGGCAGACAGGCAAGGCAGCAGACAAGCATGGGAACAGGCAGACAGGACATCAGGCAGAAATGACAACATGTAAGCAGACAAACAGGGATGCAGGCAGGGAGTCAGTACAGGAAGCAGGAGGCAGACAGGCAACAGGCAGACAGGCAAACCACTTGGCAAGCATCCGGAGAAACAGGCTGGTTGCAATGGATGCCAAAGAAACTCTCAGATATAGCCAGAAAAAAATATCAGCCATCAGCTTCCCGTTCCCCTCGTGCATCCGTGAAGTTTGTCTCACATTTTTGTCTCACATATCCCATTCAGGAGCTTTGCCTTTCCCTTTTTGATAGTGTAGTCCAGCCGCATGGAATTGGATGGCCTCACACACGCAAACGTTCCATACACGCAGGCCAGCACAAACTACTGTGTTCGTGCCTAAGCCAAAATTTACCGATCGGAGAGGGAAATTAGTACGAAAAGAATAGGAACACTTTCTAGCAATCATAGAGGACCATCTCACAACGTCGCTAAGCACACTGAATGATTTTCTGGCTGGTGGTATGCAAGGACAGCTCACAATTCCTTTTACGACTGCGGAATTTTGCTTATATTTTGTGTTTTGATGTTTTTGACACAAAGGTTGCTGATTGTATTCCAAATATGTATCTCAGTTGCTATATGTTCATTCTGTACGGGCTGGCAACATGTCATAAATACAACCCTATATTTCATGGTTATGTGAATGATATTTACACACAGGGCAATACAACAGTTTCTATATCCGTTTTAATTTGGCTGTCACTATCAGGATGAATAAGATACGGAAGGAAATAAACACATCAAACACAACGTACAGTCAAATACATAACTCCTGTACTGTATAATTATCCATGTCACATTTGGCCATAGCTAAGAGGTCGAAGGTGTATGCAGGTTACCATTCTTGACGGTCAGTTACTGAAAAGTTTAAGCAACAGATAGAGTTAGCCACCATGACATGTGCGGGGAACATTCAAGAGTAAGGTGGAGACGATAAACACGCTTTATTTAGAGCATAATGTGGGACTAACAAATGACCCTCAGAGATTTGGGAGTTGTCTACATCGTCGGTACCTTTAACTGTGGAATGTACTCCTGGAGGGTAAGGACCGAGTGAGAAAATATGAACCGAAGGAAGTGAAACGGGAGGAGGAGGAGGAGAGCTATACAGGAAAGCAGAGTGAGTGACCGATACTGTCTGCATGTGTGGGTTTTCCTCTCAGACCCTGGTGTTGGTGTGTGTGTCTGCATGTGACCTGTTGAGTGTGCATTTGCGAGTATGGGATGGTGAGATCATGGGGATGGTACCGTTGGCCAAGTTTCCAGGTATAGTGTTGCCAACGCTCTCTTTGAGCAAAGTCTGAACTCCCGGAGTTTGGAAACATGATCGTCGAATTATTCACAGTTGAGAAGATTGGAGTCTAGGGAGAGGAGCGGGGTTGACGGATCGTGTGGTCTAGGGTTTGACAAGGATCTGGTTACTGAGGGAAATATGATTGATGAATGACAATACTTTTACTGATATAACGTTATAATGAATGACGAAAGAATATTAAAAAACTGAAATACATAAATGGACAGTAGGGCATCATTACAGACTTATGAATTTATCAAGGACATTTATCAGGCATCCTATTGAGAAGTTTAGCATAATTTTGGCAGGTCTGACTCAACTCTGCCCTCCCGTCCCATACCATGAGTTCGAGATATTACAAGTAAAATATCGGGAAAGTGGAAGTGTAGAAGAGAAACCAGAGCGACTGAGTGTGAGTGAATTGCAGGCTTTATAGTGAGAGTTGGACGAGATTTGGGAATTATGGTAGAAAAAATGCGCCAGACAAGGTTAGTGAGAAGGTAAACAGGTGGATTTGTCCCTGTTACCTGGTGTAGGTGAGTATTTTTAATGAGAAAGTGTGAGGGTATGTGATATTAAGTCTGACTGACACTGCGAAGGAGTGTAGATCAGTGAGGAGTGAGCAAGAAAAAGCAAAATGAAAGTCAGTGAGCGAATTATAGCATTAAGTTGCACGAATGAATGAATGAATGGGAGAGAGAATAAGTGCCAACTGGGGTGAGTGACAGAGTGAGTGAAAAAGTGATGAGTAAGTGAGCTGCAATGAGGGTGAAGGAGTGAGAGTTGAAGAAAGTCTGAATGAACATAGGTGACAGTGAGTATGGGAGTGAGAAACAGTGGAAATGGATCTGAGTGAAGCTGAGAGAGAGAGTGAGAAAGAGAAACAAAGGAGTTTGTGGATGAATTTGAATCCGAATGAGTGATTACGTAAGAGTCAAGGTGAATGAATTTTGGGTGAGAGTGGAGCTGATTGCAAGAGTGAATAAAGAGTGAATAAGTGTATGTAAATGTGAAGGCAAGTAAGGACAAGGAAAATGAGCAAGTGACGGAAAATGAGAGAAGAATAACTTGAATGAGTTCCTAAGTCTGAGTAAGTAAAAATGAGTGAAAGTGGGTTAGTGTGAAAGTGAGGGAGATAGATTGGTATATGATAACAAGGGCTTGAAAGTGTGTGTGTCAGCTAAAGTACAAGTATTAATAGTGACAGAGGGATTTTTTTTTCCTTGTACTATTATCGTTCCTATGACAAAACAAAATAACCAAAGCCTGATAGTCTGGAAAAAATACCGTCCCGAAGAAATCTGTCAAATAATTAACCATAACAAAGATTTATTCATATCGAGGTTCCTCGACCCATCTCTCTAAAGACTGGATAGAACAGTGTAAGGTTAAGACGTCGCCTCATAGATGTTTTTCAAAACGGATTGAAAATACGGCAGGTTATTAAGATTATTTTCAGGAGGGACAACGAGATATGCTGCTAGAGGGGCATTTGGGATGTTATCAGAGATATTGTGCTCCACCGGGTTTCCTCGATTCAATACAGTATCGTTGTGTTGTGCCGATCTTTCTAGGATTGCGTGCCTGTCTTCCAGGAGCTCCCCTTCGGCTGATTGAATAAGGGATATGTTGTTTCTTTGGCTCCTAGATGGTTTTGATGGACTTGTCAAACCCACGTTGGCCATTAATATCAGCCAGTGTTAACAGCTCTTTGGCTATTTGTTTTCCATGTTACGCAGCTTTCTCTGGGTTTCACTTCTGAGACGCTGGAATTCAGTTTTTAGGATTGAGCAGCTAGGATGAGTCATCTAGTTATGTGCTCTCTTTTTCATTATAAAAAGATCATTTATACCCTCTGCATTTTCATCAAACCAGTCTTTATGGTGGCGAGTGGAAAAACACAGGGTTTCTTCCCGCGCACATTGAAGCAGTGTCTTAACGTGATATGGTTCCAGCATTTGAGATACAAAGGAGAGTTGGGGAGCCAGTAGACAAAATATACACAAATTTATATATGGAAGGCAATCGTAGTTAAGTTCAACAGCAATAGAATCACTTGGACTTAAGTACATACTGCATATACAATCCATCGCTTTACTTCGAAATACAGTATTTCTGGTCGCCTCCGCGTGGGACTAAGTGGTCGAGTTTTTTGTCTCAATGAATAGCTGATTTTTAAAGTTTCTATATTGTACATTATACACCCCAAACAGTAAGTAGTTAGTGAAATATGTTTAGGAGAATATATTGCCATACTCCCCATATTAATGAATGGGGTTAAAAGGTGGTAAGCCACTGAGGGATGACAGAGTATAACTGTTCCCAGAGGAAATGGAAGGGGGCGAGGGCAACAAAGATGGATGTAATGAGGTGAGGGTGGGAGACAGCCAGGCTGAGGTTAGGGATAAAAACTACAATTTAAAACGTCCTAATGTCTTAACAATACCGTTAGTCACTCTGAGGAGCCATGGCAATGGCAAACAGGTGCAGGGGAAGAAAATGCGAATCGCAACTGACTATGCAACACAAACAAACTAAATATCATGATGGTTTGTGCTACATTTCAGTTGGTTTCAATTAGGAGTTCAACAAAGTAAGGAAAAGACGAGAAGTGTCATAGATCCACTTGTTTTGACAGAGGCTCAAAACGTGTGACGCCGATACTCCTTCCTCACTATGAAGGGTTAAATAATAGAGGTATGTGTAGTTTTGAAGTGCTGGTGCGTTTGGCATGGACAGAAGTGAGTAGGAAAGCCAGCATTGTCGTTCTCTGATTCCCAACCCACGCCTTTACTTAGCCGGCCATACAAAATAAACTGTATGTATTCCAAAAGTATTAGCTTCAAGATTTTAAAGCAAATGTATGACACGGAATAACCTGGGATAATGACTAAACGCTAAAGGGAAAAAGCAAGATGTACATGGGCAGCCGAGCCATCCCAATTAACTCACTACGAGCTTAATTATCTCACTGAACACAGAGCTGGATAATTACCATCCAACGCTGGCCACTCATTGCATAAATTTAATGGCCTTCACCCCTGCACATCTGGAAAGAGATAGTCACGGGCGCATATTAAGCTCCGTAATTAAAGCCGGGTGCCAGGAAGCAGAGCGCGAATGAGAATGCCAAGACTCACCTTTATATTACAGAGGATCTACAAGCACATTTCCGGCTCATCCAGGGTTATAAATATCCTCACTATATCCACACCATTTTCTATGTGATCACAACACTAGATACTGTAATTATATTGGAAGTTCAAAGTTTAAACTATTTTGATATGCACATACAAGCAGAAAAAATGACAAAGTAGTTTCACTTTCGGAAAGTCAAGTTACCTTAGTTACATACCGCAGGGATGGAGTGTCTGGATTTAAAGGTTTTCACAGCGTAAACTTAAGTACACCATAGTTACCTGTTTAAGCAATAGTGTTACTGTGTGTCCAGAGGTAATGATTTTCTTCAGATAACTTCTAAGTATCATTACAAGATATGGTGCTGTTTGAAGAGTGTGTATCCCGTTGAAAAGTGAGTGTTTTAGTGCAAATAAGGTGACAGCTTATTCGATGTAGATAGATTATGGAGTGCTGAGATTGGAAACGATGTGTGTGTGTGTGTGTGTGTGTGTGTGTGTGTGTGTGTGAGTGGTGACGATATTGTGCTGAGTGTTGCATGGTGATGTTTTGGTGAGTAACGAGAGTTGGTCCTGTGATAAACTGAGCTGAAACAGAGACCAAAACTATGGAATCACTGGAGGAAAAAGGACACCGATGGGTTAGGTGGAGGGAGTCAAGGAATTAGGGAGAGATTTAGTGGAAGTGTTGTGGTAGGGAGGAGGAAGGTAATACGTACAAATTGCTGGAGTATCGACAACTGACTAGCAAAGAGGAAGACGGGGGTGAAGGGAAATTATGACGGGTGAAAAGTTATTTCTGGGGATGGCGGTGATGGAAGATGGGAAAGGAAGGAACAGGCGGAGGGAGGCAGTGAATGTCGGTATGTGTACAAAAGCAGAGGAGAGGTAGAGTAGAGACCAGCAGACTGACTGAAGGTGCCAGTAGGATTCCATGGGTGCAGAGGGAAGCAGAGGGGAAGGGACAAAGACCGGGGCGAGGTCGAATCACAGGTGACTCCAGAGGGAGGATATAAAAACGAGCCCAACTGAGATGGGGGCAGGGAATCGCAATTATAAATTTATGTGAATATGGGGTGGTTAAGAAGTATGATTACCAAATATCGGAGGATTGGAATAGGACAGGGTGTTTGTACTGAGGTATGGTCTGAAAACCATGAAAATTTTCAGGCACACAATCTATTATGAAAGAAATGCCAAGTTTGTTGCCAGCAGTCAAAACCGATTAAATGAAACTGGTCATGAGTGCTTAACTAGGAACAAGCGGTAACAGGTCTCCTCTATATGATCACTTAATATTAGCGGCAGCTGAAGATACTGGTGAAGCTTCACATATACACTGTGAGGGTACTATGTACACCAAACGACGCACAATACCTCCACATTACTCATATATAGACGTGGTCGCATGATATACTGTATAAAACAGTACAAAATAATAGTTATGCTTTTGACTCAGTGACAACCCAAATGGCTTCATGTAAACCAGGAAATAATTTACCGAGATGGATGGTAACTATATCACCGAATACCGCCTGGTAGTTTAGTGGGCCAAGGTGCTCCAACTGGATTTGACCAGTAAAGGATGATATCCCAGGTGTGGTTGGGGTTCATTGCTCACACAATGTCATACAGGGAAGAGTAAGGCAGGTCACCATTACCTTTACTGCCGGGACCGCACAGCCTAGCCCCGAGCTCTTAGGCATTGCTAAGGCATGACAGTAGTGTTAGATGAGAGAATGAATGGAATTATACGCTGATTTATTATCTCTGTGAAACTCGAAACACGTAACTTTCTTCACCCAATCATATCTGTGTTGTGTGACCAAAGTGAGGGCCACAAGTAACATATCAAGAACAGAGAGTTGTGTGGTATGAGTGAGGGCCACAAGCAAAACATCATGAAGTTGGTGGTGTGTAGCCAGGCTGAGGGCCCTAAAGAAAACATCAAGGACTGTATGATGTCTGAATCACAAACAGTACACCAGGAACTGTCGTGTGTTGCGAAAGTGAGGTCCATGCACTGTGGCACAGGCGATGATAGGAAGTGACACCGATCAGCCTGTCAACACCTCTCATCCTCTCCTATCCCTTAACCATGCTTCCCGTCCCTCCTCATCCTCTCCTTATGTCTATCCCTGCTCTACACTCCTTTTCAATCCCTCCTCACTTTTTACTCACCTTATTTTTCTTTGTTTTCTGTTCCTTGTCATTCTGCTTCCTATCCCTTATCGCTCGGCTCATAGCCCCCTCTCTCTCTGCTCGCTATCCCATCTCATCCTTTACTCAGCACCTTATCATCTCACAGATTCTCCATTTTCACACCTCTTTTCACAGCTTCATTTTCATACCTCTCTTCCTCCACCTAATACCAAGCTCCTTCCAGTCCGCGTTACTTTCCACCCAAGCGAAAATAGACTCAACTGCGTACACATTTCTGCAACCACTCTCACCCCCACCACCTACTTGACCACGGCGCCACACCCCGACCCCCACCCGACTCTCAACCACAACAACAACAACGACCACCACATTCACAGTGGGTTAGCGCGGTAAGAACTCCTCGGCACTTACCTTAACGTTTATTAGAACACATTAACCCAGTCGCCCCCAGTGCCCTCAGTATAGGATGAAACTGGACATTTTCAAAAGTTAATAAAGAAGTGAACCCCGAGGTAAGAGCCTATGGAACCCTGGGAGCTAATGGATTAATTTCACTGCCTCCTCCAACGAAGATGGGAGGAGGTCATATATTCACATCCCTGTTTGTCTGTGTGTTTGTTTATTCACATGATATCTCAAAAAGTTACTGATAGAATTCAATGAAATTTTGTGGATATGTGGGTCATGGGCCAAGGAAAAGTTTAATAAATTTTGGTGGTGATTTGAGTTCGACTTTCGGTTGAGGGCTTCTTTTGACATGATATCTCAACAAGTTTGCTGTGCATTTCAATGAAATATTTTGGATAAGTGAGTGATGGACCAAGAAATTGTGGTTTAAATATTTTGCGATTTGAGTTTTGGTATACACATTGGAGGAGGTATACGCTCGCTGAAGACTGTCTACTTGTTTTGATCAGCATCGCAAATAGAGGCACGTTCTAGTTTCTCCTATAAGGGTATACAGTTATAAGCCGAATAGTATTGCCAGGAGAAAGCTCAGTTTAGTAAATGAATGAATGAAATAAATAAAGACGCCATTATAATTCGTGGGTTTACGATATAGTCACTACAATCTTGATCACATTCTTTTTAACTTCGTCATATTACCATCACCACCACCCACGTTAAACAAAATCAGCATCATCAAACCAGGTGACGACCAACCATCTCCACCCACCGCTGCTTGAGCCCCTTCCCTCAACACCTCTCCCAACACCAAACATGTCCATCACATGTTAAAGGCGATGCCAGGCTGCCACTATCACGCTATGAGGCCACTAGCATAACACGAGAGAGAGAGAGAGAGAGAGAGAGAGAGAGAGAGAGAGAGAGAGAGTTAAATATACTACAGAACTGCATTATTCTGGTGTGAATATGCTTAGCTTTCGGTTACAAGAAAGATACTTATCTAAACAATTTGTAAAGGTCAGTACTATATCACAGTACTATATCTCTGGAAGGCAGTTTGTTCCATATATTTACATCTCTATTAAATTAAGAAGCGCTTAACTTCATGTAACTGAAATCGTTTCCCTATAACTCTGTGCCCATTACACTGAGTATGATATGGGCGATCTACTGTGAAATATTTATCGACAGTCATATTATCGTGCCCCATTAATATTTTGAATACTTGGATTAAATCTCCTCGAAACGTGCGTTTAGCCAAGGTAAAGAGATTCATGGATTCTAAACGCTCCTCGTACGGTTTATTTCTCAGTCTAGGTAACATATGTCACCCTCATTGCACTCTGTCAAGGCACCCTTCGTCACACAGTGGTTTATTATGCTATGTAGTTTTCTCAATCAGCTGATTCATTGTGTGTACATAATCAGCAGTCGAATTCTCGCTTCGGAATCCTGCCTATTCACGAGGTTGAACTTCCAGATTTATTGCTATTCTGTTCCTATGGACTTTAGTGAAGAGATTGTGAATAAATGATAATAAGCTAATCAGTCTATAGTTACTGAGATCTTTTGAGTTATCTCTCTTGTAGCGCAAAATAACTATTGCACTATGCCATGATATCAGAATTTTCCTTTTCTTTATACACTGAGTAAATATGTGGTCAAGCCGATTTTGGAAATCAACTCCGGTATCCGACAGTACGGCTGCTACTGTTTCATCTTTTCTGGGGTATTTCCTCGTTTCATAGTTTTAAGAGAAATGTTTTACGTCGTCTGGTGTTACCTCTGCAATTTCACTTTTATCAGCTGAGAAGTTAGCTATTAGTACTTTGTCTTTAATGCATTTAGTTCATTGTAAAATTCTTAAACTCTCTTCACCATCCTATCTGCATTTCATGACCACCGTATATATATTTTTTTCCAGTGATATTATTC
>JAGKTI010006667.1:0-11316 GCA_018397915.1 Birgus latro | reverse complement strand
TCTCTCTCTCTCTCTCTGCATGTATCCTACACACACAGAGAGTCCCCGTCCTGTCCACAAATATTCCCTCACCAATTAATTCCCTCTGGCACACCAGTCTTTTTCCCTATTCCAACATTCTTGTCAAATTTCTGTCTCATTTCCAAGTCCCAACTTTTCTCTTTGCTTCAGGAGTTTGTTTACGTTTAGCTGAGTTCTTCTTCATCTGCTTATTTATGACATTAATGTTGCATTTTCATCTTACTTTTCCTACAGTTCCATCAAATCTGTTTTAAGACTCAGGTCCCAATGACTCACTCTCAGCTGAGTAAAACAGCCTAATGTAAGTTGGAATATTATCGTCGTCCTGAACATGAGCGTGTTAATAGCGGTCTTTTAACATTCTTAGTTTTCTGTGTCATATTCTGAGCTGAACAGAAAGTCTAGTGTTAGATAAAGTAAGATTTAATATTCGGCCATGAGAGGTTTTTTCTTTTCTTTCCACTGGCAACTTTTGGGTACGGAAGCATCTCTAATTACAAAGTTTCCAAAATTAGGCGCTTTACTCCAGTGGACATTAGCAACTTTGGTGAAGCGCCATATTACGGCTGTGAAACTCCTTGATCAGTCTAGGTCTTTTAAATTTCATTCTTACTTCCGTACCTCTAAATCAACCTCATCAACTCTCTCTCTCTCTCTCTCTTTCTCTCTGTTCCATGAAAGTAGTAACATTTTAAATAAAGTTTTTTATTTTGTACCAATACAGCGTTCTCAATTCGAGTACCTTGTTCTCTTTTACCTCTTCTTTCGTTTCCTTTTACTTTTTTCATCTTCCCTTCTAAACTTTTTCTCCTACATCTCCCAGCTTTTATTCTTCGTGCCATTCTGTTTAATTATCACCATAATTAGACAGAGTAAAAAGTTCCTCTCGGATATTTAAAAATTATAGTTTGCCTTTCAACCGAGCTTCTCCGCAGACAGAAGCTCTCCTCGTTAGTTCATTTTTTTAGGATATTCTTTTCCTTGCCACATGAAGGTAATTTCACACAGCCTTTTTCTTCCAATTCTTTTTCACAACCCACTTTCTATTCATTTCTGGAATTCCTTCTTTTTTTTTCTTGACAACATAAGTGCTTTTTAGCAGTTGGTGTGTAAGTACTTTCTCCTACTGATCTACTGGCGTACTTTAACATTTAATTCTCATACAACACGAACATTTAAATAACCGACGATTGCCTGGCGACACAGGCTCAAAATTGTCTTAGCATGTCAACGATAACTTTTACTCTCTTCTGGAATTCTGGTTAGGAGTGATTCCCTTACTGGAAGAAGAAATCATCTGGTAACACAGAGAATAAAGTATTATCGACAGTATGGACTTTGATGCTGGCTTGGGTTATTAATTTTAAGCTTCCTCCTGAAATACCCTCCATCTTTCTCTGTCCCCTGAAAAAAGATTATACCTGATTACACCTAAGTACACTCCTTTAGCATGGCATGGAGTGAAAATAATTTGCAACAAAAACTGAAATAGGGGGGGTGGTGATGTGAGTATGGACGGATGAGTGGATGATTTGAAACTGTACTGAGACGAGAATACACCCTGTGCAAATGAGTGTAGCCAAAGTGTTCGCCAGGAAGAGCAGCAACAGAAGAACAAGATATGCTCGTGCAGCTCTCCACAGGGTATGCCGAACATTGCAAATAAGAGAATTATTGTAAGACGGATCATTTTGGTGGGCCTCATAGACTTCACAAAATTTCAGAATAGGTGTCAATCTGTATCAGGCAGTTGGGAATAAACACACACACACACACACACACACACACACACACACACACACACACACACACACGCCCCCTGGGTTGGGTAGAATCCTATAATGGTTGTAAAAATATCAATACATTATCAGTCTGAAGTGATTAATATTGCCCCTATTCCCCCCCTGTTTTCCCCACAGGCTCATCCTTCCCTCAACGCGTCACCTTGAGAAATCAGTGGGAGTGTTGAGGGCCCTGGTGTGGCCCTGCTGTGGCCTCGTTACAGCATCTTGGGAGAACATTATGGTTTTTTTGTCTCCAAAACCTTACACGCAGGCAATCGCCCCAAGTTGGCTGCACAGTAAACTAGTCTTAAATAACACCTCTGTCTTTAGAATGTATTTCATCAGGGCAAAGACTGTAATATTTTCCTTAATTATATCTTAACTTCGCCCTCAAGACCAAATCATGCAGTATTAGACTTTTTGAATTTTAGTATTTGTTACTTTAAAAATTGTCGGATATTCATCCTCTTCGTCAATTAAAATCGGCCTGTATTGGCAAAAGGACAAACGGTACTGTGTGCTTCTTCAATATATCTTGAGTTAAAACTGGCACAGAATCATCGAAACAGAGACTGCTTTGATGTATGCAGATCTCTCCCGTTGTTTTCATCTCCTAGGGAATGTGTGTGTGTGTGTGTGTGTGTGTGTGAGAGAGAGAGAGAGAGTATTCGGCAGTTTTGGTCTTAAGAAGGTACATTTACTCTGCATGTCTTTTCTCTTTTCTGAATCTATCTCTTCAGTCCATCGTGTGAGACCTAATTTCATTTAGTCTATGTTCGCAATCCTTCAGCATACAGGGCAGAAAAATACAGGTAAAAACATGAAATGTGATTTATAAGGTTGCAGTAATGAAAGTCACTTATATATCCAAAGAGATCTGCCTAGACTATCCAAAATGATCCTGTCAAAGATAATTATATAAAAATAGACGTTGGGTAAGACATAATAATTGTCGTCTGTTAACTGACACTTATCCTTGCTCAAACTTTGCTTTCCATCCTTCTCCAAACAGCGGCAGTCGTTTCCAAACCTCTAACTATCCGCCAATTACCCTCACCTGTTGTATACCTAATGTCTTTGACTCTAACCTCAGCAGGAAGAATCTGAGGTACCTTTCTTCTTATAACCTTTTGAACATCAATATGATCCGATGCCCCAATGGTTATCTAACACTTCTTTATGATTCTTGTTCATCACCTCTCGGAATCCTGTGAAAATTTTATTAGTGTGCTAGAAATCTGGAAGTCCTTCGATACACAGTGTGTGACTTCACCTCATTGTTTCTCTCTATTCATTGTACAGATACTGCTGTGGACGGTCATTTTCTCAGCACCACTAACAGAGTTTCTTGGGGGTCAGTCGAGTCATTAATTCTCTCCATTCTATTCACCACTCACCCTCTTAGTTATACATTTAGCTCTGTAATCTAATTTGCTGATATATATACTTATCACTTCCCAACGTGAAGTCAGAACAGTTAGACCAACATATAAGGGTTGAGGATTTGGCATATGTGACATGAATTTTCTTTTATTTTTATTGGCAGAAAAAAAAAAAAAAGCCTTGTGCCTTGTTGCTATAATACCCCAGACACATCAATTTGTTCCTCAACTTCAGCAACATACTACTCCGTCCTTCGTCATCTTTTACTACGATGTTTTGGAAAGACTTCAGTAATCGCTTGAAAAATCACCCTTATAAAATTTGGATAAGCGAAGCACATTCCTTGCACTCTGTAAACACTAATTCAGTAAGTTCTTACAAATGAATAATTGACACTATGAAAAAGAAGTCAAGGTATTCATCTCACTGTTAACAGTAAAAAATATTATGTTCATCGATGTACCCATTACTCCACCAGTGCTGTGGCAACATAATTCTGAGCAGGCCACATACCTCCATTGCAAAAACTCTCGAAATGGCCTGGCGATTTTCCAGCATTACCTAGGATCATATAATTTCAAAGTGGTCCAATCAGCCAACTTTAAATACATCCTTTCTCTTAGGTCATATCACCCAAATTCCGAGCCAGTCTGAGCAATTAAAGATCATTTTCGTTGGTGCAAATCCAATTCGGTAAGCTGTAGTATATTATCTTTAAGTCGGAATCATTGAGGTTCACGTACATTCATTAAATAATAATTAGGTCCATGTAGGCAAATTCAGGGTATTCAAGATTAAACACGTCGCTTGATGTCACTTTACGTACGATTAAGTCAATACAGGTCCACTTCAAGTTCTTTCAGTTCCAGTTAGGCCCACGCATGGCCAATTCAATCAAGTCTCCTCAGTTTTAATCTGAAAACGTCTTTCACATATTCAACCCTGACAAATACATATTACTTCACAACTATTACATTCATTAGATCCATTGAGCTTTATTAGTGCCACTCCAGAACCACAGTGCCACAGCATACCCACATCAGCCTAGAATGGTCATTTCGGTTCTGTTTATGGTCCTCTATAGACCTCCATACCCATTCATGCTCAGTTAGGAGAGTTCAGTATAAACCACGTCCATTCAGAAGCATTCAGTCCAGTCACCTCCATGTAAATCCTTCGCATCCTACAGGGAGACTTCAGTTATTAAAACATATGTAAGACAAAGAAGCAAAAGAAAAATATAAAAAATTGCGAAGAAATTTATCAGTTGATCAAAATAATTCTTTCAAGTTCCAATAATATCTTCTGGAAGAGAAATTTTTGCCTCTCAGCAGCTCACGAGGTTAAAGAATTTTCTAAAAAATATCAATTCAAAAAAAGATATCCATCCCATGCCTCTACAAGGGGAGGAAATGTTTAAGATCATGGCCATCAGGTAAGAGAAGAATAAAATGATAAATGCCAAGTTTGTCAGCCACAGCCAAAAGGCCTGGAAGAAAAATTGAAGAGACATGGAAGAAATGGATAAAGTGGTTAGAGGAATGGAATTTTGGTAAGGGTAGATTTTTGTATTTAAAAGTGTATGTTGTAATAAGAGAAAGCATGATACATAATATTTACACAGCATTTAACGGTATACTTTCTGGCTTAACTTGAACTACTGCAGCTCAAAAAATATTAAATTAATTTATTTATATTTATATGACTATTAAATGTTAACCCTGCTACTGGGGGGAGCAAGCTAGCCAAACTAGATGCCCGTCCCACGCCCGGGTAAATGAGGTGGGTTGGCGTCAGGAATGGCATCCGGATGTAAAACCAGTCAAAACGATGGGGGCACAGAGGAGCATAACAAGACCATTTCATCCCCCTCCTCTCTCGAGATGGTCTTCAGCCAGAGTCCCATTCTGAAATTGTGTTGGTGGCCGTTCATGGGAGGTTGGCTGGGCTATCTTATCCTCCATTTCTGCAACCCTCTTAAGTCGAAGTCTATTAGTGACAGTCACGCTTAAAGCACTTCCCCTAGCCAGTGAAGGAGCAAGGCAGCCTTACTCAGCGCTGGTCCAAAACCTGGATCAATGGTGAGGGTTGGTGTCAGAATGGGCATCCGACCGTAAAACCCGGCCACAACAGCAAGACAGAGCTGTACTATATGGCAAAGTATAGCAAAAAATATCGACCCCACATAAAAAAAAGATAAGACAATGAAGAAAGATGTGATTATTAAACAATGATTATGCACTCACAGTGGATGTATAACGAAATTAGTGACATTAGTTTGCATTGTTAAGCTAGAAGGAAGTGCTAAGAGTGTTGTAAGCACTAAAACATGCTATACAAGAAGGAAAGTGTACGATGGTGATCAGTCTGATTTTCTCTACCATTTTTTAGACTAAAGCTGGTTAGTAAAGACCTCTGTTCCAAAGATAGGAAATGCTACATTTTTGCCGATGCAGAAAAGGTAAAACGTTACTAAACAAAATGATCTTCATTTCCAATCAATTTTGTTATACATCAAATAACTGTTTTACATTAAATGCGATTTATGCAAAGTGCACATATTTCTTTTACCTGGTATTAAATAATGATACCTTTCATGTCATTAACATGCAAAAAGCACTTTAGTGGGAGGCACTTTCTTCTCGTCAGTCGTATGGTTACCGAGTGATGGTTTTTGCGTGGAATATTCTTGAGCTTCCTCTCAAACAGAAAAGAGGATGGTTGCATGAGAAGAGTTAATTTATGAAGAGGTTAAATATTTCGTGAGCAGGGGCTAATCACAAACATATACGTGTGTTAACAATAAGAAAAGCACCCAAACATTCCCCCAACAGTGACACAGATTCACGCTCCAGGGATGGGATTCTCGAACAAATTTGCAATCAGTTCCTTTTTATACTCTTGATCAGATTTGTTTATAAACGAAGGACGAGGAAAGTAAATAACTATCCTAATGTCTCTTACTGCTTTGTCAAAAAATAAAAATAATACTAACATACAAATATATAAATATTTTTTTTTACAAGTGAGCAAGGTAAGGACAAAGCCAAATCCTTCTATATCCATTCTTCTTCCTGCAAAAAGAACTTGAGTTACGAGAGGAAATTGGTCGCAAATTTCCTCGCAAATGCCACCCCAGATCTTACCTCCAGTCCTAGGTAACTAACAGACGAAGGCCGAGAATGTCTCCGATTTCACACCAGTGCGAGAGACTGGGTGTGCTAAGCCGACTCCGTACCTTCTTTACCCCTGCACGAGTTTTATTCGCCCCTGTGTGGAGTACAACTCTCATGTGTGGGGAAGCTCCTCACATACAGCTCTTCTCAATAGGGCGGAGTAAAAGGCTTTTCGTCTCATTAACTCTCCCCCTCTTACTGGCTCCCTTCAACCTCTTTCTTTTCACCGCACTGTTGCATCTTTATCTCTTTTCTATCAAACTTCAATGGTCACTGTTCCTCCGAACTGTCTGCTTGTATCCTTCCACCTCTACTACAGGCACGTAGCACCCGTCTGGCAACAAACTCTCATCCCTTTTCTGTCCAACTCTCTAAAGCAAGAGTTAACCGTTACTCCCATTCCTTCATTTACGCAACAGGTCAACTCTGGAACTGTCTCCCTCTGTATATCTTACTTCCTATGATCTCCAGTCGTTCAAACGCAGTGTGTCCAGGCATCACGAAATGAACGGATCTTGAATTTGGCTCTCTTTTGTATTGTTTTTGTTTTTTTCTTGGAAGGAACGGTTTGCGGGCTCCTGGCCTTCGGTTCCTACTTTCTTGCCTAAAAAAAACAAAAAAACTTCAGACTGATGTGACGCACGCAAGATAATTATACACAAAGGTAGTAACTCGTGATAATATAGCGTTTGTGTCTGCACCATTTCTTATTATACTCATTACCCTTCATTCCAAACCAACACAACACTTAGAAGCTCACCGCAGCTATGCACTAAACACCACACCGTTATTATTCATCAGGCCAACTCATTACCAAGACGCCTGTATGCTCATTACTTCCGCGCGATTAAGCCCCACCAACGCAACCACTGAACCCCCACCCCAACCCCACCCCGCCCGGCACCACCATTACTTCACCTACAGCTAGACGGCCCTGTACCACCACCACCAACACCACAACCCATTTCCACCACAATTACACCACAACCCATTTTCACCTCCATTACACCACAACCCATTTCCACCTCCTTTACACCATAACCCATTTCCACCTCCTTTACACCATAACCCATTTCCACCTCCTTTACACCATAACCCATTTCCACCTCCTTTACACCACAACCCATTTCCACCTCCTTTACACCATAACCCATTTCCACCTCCTTTACACCATAACCCATTTCCACCTCCATTACACCAAAACCCATTTTCATGACCATTACACCATTACACATTTCCACCACTACACCACAAAGGCAGCCCCTACCACATATAACACCACCAATACACCAGATGTCTACCACCAAAACCACCATATAACACAGGTCACCACTTCCAACACGACATCACTTTTCATACCATCACCATCACCCACCACAAAAAATCTGCGACATATATCTTATACCTCTTGACTACCACCACCATTTATTCAAACACAACCAACACTGCGACAGTCTCAGTACCAGTCACAGTCAACAAACCGCTACACCTACCACTCACCCAGCTCCAACCACCAACAGAATCATCACACACACCCAGTTACAACCGCCAACATAAACCACCACATCGCAACTGCCACACACTCAGTACCGACTACCAGCACAACCACCACACACCAGGTTAAAATCACAACAACTACCCTGTCACCACCAGCACATCCTCCCCCATCCCCATCACATAGTAAGTTACAACCACCGCCACCACCACCACCACCACCACACTCAGTCATAACCACCACCAACAACAACACATGCATTGTAAAAAAATAAATAAATAAACAACTGTACCACCACAAACCTTGCTATAAATAATCATCATCACCAGCATCACACACCCAAACACAACCTACATCACTACAGTTACTCAGTTACAACCACCATCACCCCCAAACACCCCTTTACAACCACCACTGCACCTACCACATGTTCAGTTGCAGCTGCCATCACCACATAACATCACAAACATGGCCAATACCACACAGTTAAAACCAAGTAACAGCGATGTAACCACAATACACCATATTTACTCGACTTGCTCCATCACACACCCAGTAACAACCAACTAACGAAGATGACCAAACCTACCAACACACACCCTGCTACAACCAGCTTCACCACCACCCTCTCAACAAAGGCTTCTAAAGCAAGCTACCACAGTCATTGTAATACACACAACCAACCGCCCTCCATATCTTTGCCTTCATTGTATCTACTAACCACCACATAATTCCTCACGATCTCTCAGAAAGTTCCCCTTAAGAGAGTAGACTGTAGCAGGTACTCCCAAAGTGCATGGAAAACTGATGACAAGGAGAACTGGAGCACCTGTTTCATCAGCCCTCGGGATTAGCTTCTGACCATCCCCCTTTGATGAACTTTTTCAGAGTTTCAGTAACACAGAAAGTAGGCCAGTATGCTCTTCAATAAAAGTTCCTCTATCTGTCAACACCAAACTATATACACACCACACTTCCCACACTTCCCACTCAAAATTCAGCAAAAATGGCGTCCTATCATCAAGCCTTGGAGTCCCTTGGGGGGAGGGGGGACCCACCAAAGCCCCCAACATCTGCCCTCTCCCGGTGACGACCAAACTAGATGTCGGGAACCACTGTCTGACTCACTCTTCTTCTTTCTGCATCATTCCTGGTCTTTCCTCTAACTTTCTCTCTTTTCAGCACCACCTCTCCTCCACTAATCCTCACCATGTCTTCCTCACTGAGACTCAGCTGTCTGAGGCGACTGAAAGCAAACTCTTCTCTGTATCCTCCTATATTTTCCATACTCATTTCAAAGCCAAAGGAGGCTGTTGTGATTATGTATGCAACAACATATCTTGCTCTCGTCTTTCTGAGCTTGATATATCTGAATTCCCTATTCACTGGCTTTGGCTATCCTGTCATTTTCTGGCTAAATATATCAGTGTTGTTTACTTATTCCCTAATACTACTGACTGTCTTACTTCTAAGATGGAACACATCCCTTCAATTTCTCCTTTCTCTGAAACCTCCATTCTTGGTGATTTCACTTTTTACCACCACCTTTGGCTCTCCTCTCCTTTCACTGATCCACCTGGTGAACAAGCCTAACTCTTTTCTATCCTTAACAACCGAGATCAGTTTGTGTAGAACCCTACCTGTATCTCTAACTGCCTTGGAGTGAGTTCCAACAGACTTGACCTCTTCTTTACAACTAATCCTTCTGCTTACCCTGTTGATCATTTCTCTTTGTTGGGCTCCTCCAGTCACAGCCTTATCACCTTAACTTGTCTAATTGCCCCAGTATGGTCTGTGGACCATCCCAAGGGGCGTCAACTGTGACACTTTGGAGGTGCTGATTGAGTAGCTCTCAGGCAATACTTCTTTGATTTTCCCTGGAAGGATTTTTACTTCCATGTCCGTGAGCCATCTCAGTGTGCTTTGTGCATTACAGAGGTTATTTTGTCGTGCATGGAAGTGTACATTCCTTTCTCATATCCTGTGACTAATGCAAAAAAAAAAATTGTTTTAATCACTCTTGTTCTAACGCAATCCACAACAAGGAGAAGGCCTACAAAAGATACCAGAGCCAACCCACCCCTAAGTCTCATCTCTTTGTTGTTTGTGCCCAGAATCGTGCTAAGTCTGTTCTTCGCTCTGCTAAAAAATAATTTCATTCGTTCTAAATGCTTCGAACTCTCCAACTCAAATTCGTGTTGCTCCTTCTGGCATTTTGCCAAAAACCTTTTTAACAATTATACCTCATCATCCTTCCCTCCTCTTTTCACTCCGATGGCTCTATAGCTATTTCTTCTACTGATAAAGTAGAGGTCTTCAATCAGATTTTCCCTCCACTTCCAACTTAGACAAAGCCGGCACTGCTCCTCCATCACTTTCCCCCTCTGACTACCTCATGGCTATCATTAAAATTTCTTCAGTGGATGTATTTTCTGCCATCACTGGCCTCGGTACTAACAAGGATATGGGCCTGGTGGGGCCCCTCCTGTTGTTCTCGAGAACTTTGCATCTGTGCTTACACCCTGCCTAGGTAAACTCATTCGTCTTTGTCTGTCCACTTGTATCTTTCCATCTTGCTGGAAGTTTGCTGTCATTCAGCCTGTCCCAAAGAAGGGTGACAAATTCCAGCCCTCTATCTCGCAATATCTTTAACATCCTGAATTTTAAAAGTTTTTTAGTCTATTCTTAAAAAAAAAATAAGCACCTTTCCTATCACAACCTTCTTTCTGATTGTCAGTAAGGTTCCACCAGGGACGCTCCTCTGGCGATCTTCTCATCTAGCGTTCAGACTCCTGGTCATCCTCTTTTAGGGGCTTGGGCGAAAGTTTTGCCACTGTAGTTGACATCTCAAAGGCTTTCGATTAAATTGGCTTAAATAATTAATTTCCAAACTGCGCTCTTATGGTTTATATCCTTCTATCTGTGCCTACATCTCCAGCTTCCTTTCAGGTCGTTCTATAGCTACTGTAGTAGACGGCCACTGTTCTTCTCCCAAGGCTATCAATAGTAGTGTTCCTCAGGGCCCTGGCTCTATCACCAACTCTCTTCCCTTCTATTCATCAATGGCCATCAAAGCTGTACATTTAACCCTATCCACTTATACACTGATGACTTCACCCTTCACCTTTCCATTCACATCCCTCAGCGCCCATCTCAGCAGTTACTTCAACAAACAAGGGATGAGGCTATGTCACACCTAATGTCTGACTTGATTCATATCTCTGATTGTGGTAAAAGTAATCTTGTTCTTTCTAATACATCAAAAACTCAGTTCTTACATCTTTCAACCCAACAAAATGTTACGCTGGAGTATCCTCTAATTTTTTACAATATTCAACTCAATCCTGCATCTTCTTCAAACATACTAAGGGTTCCATTCTCTTGGGATTTATCTTGGAGAGATCATATTTCATCTCTTGTAAAATCTGCTTCCAAGAGATAGGTTTCCTAAGCCGAC